>JAQGAE010003013.1:0-15900 GCA_034696685.1 Julus scandinavius | reverse complement strand
TAATCTCTTTTGGTTTGGCTGGAATTGTGTTTTAAAATTTCACCCATTGAAGGTGATAGGGTTGTGATTCACCGTAAGTGAAATTTAACACTTGCATAAAAGCAAAAATGAATCATAAAATGTGCTCAGTATGTTCTTTGGTGGCCTTTACACAAGCCCGGATTCTAACGCGCCATTCTTTGATTGACGAATCGATTATAATTAATAATCCAAGTCCATAAACTGACATAAAATGCCATATACATATGACCATAAAATATCCAGAACGTTTTGACTGAGATTCGAAAAAAATTATCTAAGGGACAGTTCATAAAATCCCTATTTTCCCCTAGCTCCTTTTATAGGCGTTTAGAAATTAATTTCTCGAAATTTTCATTAAGAATACAAAAACATTTTGGGACCAGAATATAAAACAGGACGTGACCCCCATACTGGATGAATTATCACCAGTTAAACAGATTTTATTAAATTTCCTGGCGATCGAATCATCAAGTTTTTACGTCGTCCATATCCTGTACATGTTTCATGTTTCCTCTTTTATTTATGCCTCATTCAGACTTTTATTTAGATGTCAATCTGGACTCGTATCACATAATGAATGGATGCAGTGATTACACGAGGGCAATCCATCACACACAGTTTGTAAATTTCGTCATTCAAATTTAGAGTAAAATTTGCTGAAGTAGCCTAATCCAACATACTTTTTAAACGTTTTTCAACATGGCTGTACATGTGCATTTACTAAAAAAAGTTTTTTGCTTTAGGAGAATATTGGGAAATTCCAAACGTACTTAACGAAGCATACGGTAAAGAAGCATTTGTTTTAAAACAAAGTAAGTCTTTATTTAGGTTCAGTACCCAAAGATAATTGGGCATTGGCATCTGGTGGTGTCCTTTTACTCTAGTTTCACATGGGACAATGGATTTTTAATTGTTGCACGTGCAAAATCTGGAGTAAAAGTATACATTGGATTAGACTGCTAAGCTTTTCTTGCTAAAGCTGGAAATTGCAAATACCCCACTAGGGAATGCTGAACTGATATAAGTTATTTTTCATATTCAAACTCAATCTCAAAATCAAACGCGAAATGTTTGTTTTTCCATTTAGAATTGTTTTTGTCTAATAGAATATTGGTTTCCTTATTATGGTATATTATTTCATTTAGAACTGTTTTTCTCTTTAGAAGATGGCTTTCCTTTTTAGAATTCTTTTTCCTTTTAGAATTCTTTTTCCTTTTAGAATTCTTTTTCATTTTAGAATTCTGTTTCTTTTTAGAATTCTTTTTCCTTTTAGAATGTTTTTACCCTTTAGAATGGTTTTTTTCCTTTAGAATATGTTTTTTTCTGTTAAAGATTTTTTTCCCCCATTTAGAATGGATTTCCCTTTAGGATGGTTTTCTTTTTTTGGATTGGGTTTTTTTTCCTCTTTTTAGTATAGCTCGAATATTTCTTTCCTTTAGAGGTGTTTTAACTTTTGGAATGGTTTTCCCTTCCGAAAATCGCTCTACCTTAGGATGTTTTTACCCTTTATTATTATTGTTTAGATTGTTTTTTTTTCCCTTTTTGAATGGACATTCCTTTAGAATGGTTTTTCGTTTTCACATTGGTTTTTCCCCCATTTTATTATGGTTACAACGTTTCTCCCCTTAATAGAACTGTTTTAACTTTTGAAATGCTTTTTTCCTTATGAACATGTTTTCATCTTATAGGGTGTTTTTACCATTTAGAACCGCTTTAACTTTTGAAATGTTTTTCCCTTTACGCCTAGTACACACTAGATGAAACACAAAACTGAAATAAAGTTTCCTTGAAACTTGGTTGCAGAAATATTGTGAGCATCCAACATATCACAAACATATTTGCGAAACCCTGTTTCAGTTTCGTGCTTCATCTAGTGTGTAATCATCATACTCCGCCAGGGGGTGCTGAACATCTTCTCAGCCATGCTTATCGCGTACCGATGAAGTCACTGTTTGAATTCACACGCATGTTATCGTTGTTTACGTGTTTGTATCAATATTTCACGAGGGTATGCGAACACAGGTGGGTTTCGCAAACGTGGACAGATCATGAGAATTCCGCCATTGGAAAACTGATATTTCTTTTATTTATTTTTCCATTTTTATGGCGGTCTCATAATGTCTACAGAGTTTTGTGATATGGGAATGAACGCCTAGCGGTGTGAACTTGCGATACTTTGGACAGCTTGTTATCGTTGTTTCCACCAAAAGGTGCTACCGAGATTTGTTGTCGACAAATTGTCAACATGGAACAGGCCTCTGTGTGTCACCTTGTCACACGGTCAAATGGAGTAGTGTCAACATATTTTTTTTTTTCTCGAAAATTGTTGCACCCTTATATACATATATATCCTGTGTTGCGAAAACTGTCGAAGCAAAACACGGATTTTCTATTTTGGAAACACACAATAACTTATTGTATTTTGTCATCCCAAGAACCTGTTGTTTAGTGCGAATTCTGATGTAAATGCAAGAAAACAACATGTCAACTTGCATGTGTTTTAATAGTGTTCCGAAGTAACGCTTCTACAAATCTGATGCATTGTATTGCAACCATGATAACTCATTTTCAACCAGTTGGAACTTTAAAAAAGTACCCGTTTGAAGTGTTTCAAAGTTCAGCCGGTTGGAACATTTGAGAAAACACTTGTTTGAATTGTTTTAAAGCACTAACAACTGTTAGTGTTCTGAATGAATTAGGGGCATTGTGGTTGATATTCCTATCAAATATATATTACATGTGTTCCACCATTTATTAAAACGTTTCACTTAGTGTTCTGGATTAATTGAATATATTCTGATGTTGTGGTTAATGTTCCTAGAAATTAATTGCTAGTGTTCTCCATTTATTAATACGTTTCAGTTAGTGTTCTGGGTGAATTAGGAACATTACATTTCATATTTATTTATTTATTTATTTATTACACGTATCTGTACGTATATACGTATCTGTACAATTGATTACAAGTGTTCTCCATTTATTAATACGTTTCAGTTAGTGTTCTGGATGAATTAGGAACATTGCTGTGTAATATTCCTTAAATTGATTACAAGTGTTCCACAATTTATCAAAATGTTCCAATTAGTGTTCTGCATCAATTGACTATTTCTGATGTTGTGGTTAATTTGCCTACAAATTAATAGCCAGTGTTCTGCATTTATTAAAACGTTTCAGTTAAGTGTTCTGGATCAATTAGGAACATTGCTGTGTAATATTCCTTAAATTGATTGCAAGTGTTCCAAAATGTATCTGTTGAATGCCTTCTGATATTGTGGTACTGTAAATATTCCTAAAAATTAATTTCATGTGTTCCAAAATTTATCTATCGAATGCCTTCTGATATTGTGGTTACTGTAAATATTCCTAAAAATTAATTTCAAGTGTTCTCCATTCATTAATACGTTTCAGCTAGTGTTCTCTAGATCAATTAGAGACATTGTGGTTAGTGTTCCCAAAGCGTTCCTAATTTACAAAATACGTTTTATTGCGTTATACAGTAACATGATATAATGCTTGAACACATGCTGGAACACTTGCATAAATTGATGTTCACATATATGTACACATTTGCATATCTAAAATGCTACTTCCAGCATTGCCGGCAATGGGAAAGCAGTCCGAATGTGACGTGTTCAGAACGAAACGTTCCAGGTATGGACACGTTCTGCAATTCCCCACGCAGGATGACGTCAGTGGGGTAGTCATCACAGGTGGGTGGTGATGCTGCCCTTAGTGGAACGCGATCGGGGTGTCGTCCCTTCGGACACCGTGCCATTGACGTGCGGGGGGGCACAGGTGCGCGCTTGACCCCCAGCCCCGCGCACCTGACCGAGGGGGTGGCCGAGGCGATTAGGCGCAACGTCCGAGAAGTTTTTTTTGGCTGACCACCTGTTTGCCATCGTAGCACACCTTCAGGCTCGAAGAGGCTGCTTTTTGCCACCCTGCCTCCCCACGCAAGCCAAAAAAAATCCTGGCGGCCAGACACGGTGGCGTCGAAAGGCTATCACACTCTCGTTAAGACACACAGGGTCCTTTCATCGCGCTGCCAGGGCACGCGGGGGGTCAGAGGGCCTGGGGTAAAAGCCCAATGAGCAGGCAAAGCATTCGAGTGCAGGTGCACCCGAATAAGCGGACCTTCACTTCTTCCGCTGACCATCAGTCATGGGGCGCTGATTGAGATCCATGCCGTACGTTGCCACGGCAACCGCCGTTCTGGCGCCAGCCGGACACGCCCCGTGACTACGAGGCGGCAGGACACGCCTGCGTGCCGAGCTCCGCCCCCTTTCGACGCGCATTCCTGTGCATGACGGTTTACGCGCAATTAGCGTTTTTTTTATATATTCGGTTTTCGGTTGTTGTTTTTTTGTTGTTGCTAATTTCGCTTTTCGTGAGTAGCTCACGTTAAGTATTATAATGCTGAATTAGCAAGTGGGTGTAATTCAAAAATTGTAGTTTTTTGGAAAATTCTTGAACTGCAAAACTTATCTTATATAAGCATGTGGAATGCAAATTGTCATCAAATCGTAGAAATTTACAACTTTTTTTTTTATTATCAAAAATAAACATTGTTGATAAACTCTCGAGATGCTCTCGATAGCAGTTCTCAATTTTGCACGTGCAAAAATGCGTTTGAGAGCTGTCACTGATAGCAGCTCGCAAAATATAACCATGTTCGATTTTTGATTGTCGAGTTTAGGGTTTTTTTATGTTTAAAATTAAGTTTGGGAAATTTTGTAGAATACCGAGTAACTCGCGAGAGTTAATCTCACGTGGAAACGCAGCATCCAAAATTGTCTCTCGAGACAATTGGATTCTTCGGGTTAAACTTTGTAAATTTGTTAAGCATTTTTTTAAAAATAACAGGTATGAAAATTTTGAAATTTTGCAAGAATTTTGGTACATGAAGTTGTGAATGGATGTTGGGTGCACTTCACTAAGAAATATGAAGTCATTTTCTTATTTCTCCCCATAATTTTTTATATATACGCGTGCTCAAGTTTTATAGCTACAATATTACCAATGGTAAATTTGGTTCAGTTTGGTAATCAAAACTAATTTCATTTGTTGCATGGGAACATGAGCTTAATTATTCTATTGTCTGTTGTGTTGCACTCATGGGTTTGGAATATGGAACAATGCTAAATCAAAGTTAATTAGCCATTCTAAAATCGCATTTGAAACAATTTATTTATTATAGGAACATAAAAACAATTCTTAAATTAGTATAGTTTATAGCATTGTTTTCAGCAAAACATGTGCAAGTCTATACACGATTATTACATTATAGTTGACAGGTGTATATTTGTATACAGGTGTACATGTATAATATCAGGATATGGAATCCAGATATTAAAATTTCACATATGTATACTTGTTTTTATACAAATAAACAGCAAAGTGAGCTACATATTAAACAAACGCCTGTTTCTTATTTAGTCTATAGATTGAGTTAAGTTTGATAATATTTGTTAAAAAAAAAATTGTCAAAATATAACAAGGCATAGAATCAAAAATTCATTTTTGATTTTGCCTCGTTATTCCAAAAAAATTATGTTAAGAATCATAAAATTCTTACAAAAATATATACAGAGTATGCCATTTTGTGTCCATGTATGATATTATCCATATATGCCTGAAATGGCCCCACATGGTGTTATATGTCGATGTATTGAAGAAAACGTGGACTTAGTGATTTTTTTTAAAGTATTCATATGGACCTAAATGGAAATATATCACAAATTGGACATACTGTTTATGGGCACAATAATACAGAAAGTAAACATACTGTATATGAACACATCGAGAGGTATACAGTATATAGGCATATGTACAAGTATAGGGTCCTTTATGGACATACACCAAATATGATTTTTATCTACAACACATGTATGGGTATATATTTCTGATATGCCCATATATATATGTGACATAAATGATTTTTTCCGTCCAGATATATCGAGCCTATAAAACCAAAACTTTCCATAGCTTCGTCATAAAAGTTTTGTATTACATACAGCCTTTGACTTTAGGACCGGGTTTAAGAAAAAAAAAAACAAAGTCAGGAGCGTCTGTTTTCGCCGAAAACATGTGCGTCCGGAACGTCGAATTGGTCAACCGGTGGTTCACACGGGGGTCGCGGGGGCGAGGACTCATTTACGCTTGTTTGAGCAAAAAAAAAACATATGGTCAAAAGTTACACGAAACATTGCCAAAGTCAATGGCGTTGAATATCAGGGGTGGCAATCAAAGCCCCATTTGGCCAGCGGGAAAAAAAAAGCCCAGCTGGGCGCAGGAGACAATATGCTCGGCGTGGGAAAAAGTACAGCTTAGGAAAGCCGCGCCCCCGACTGCTTTTGAGGCGGAGCCAACGTCTCTATTGGCGGCAGGGTGCGTGCTGGTATATAAAGCGCGCTGTTAGACGCCCTGCATCGTCATTGAGCATTTGCGCCTGCCTTCGATAAGTACTCGTGCTATCGTCCCTGGATTTTACAACCTTAGGATTTTTTTTTACGTGCTTGTGCCGTGATTTACCTGCGGGATTACTTACTACTACGAAATACCAAAAAAAAAGAAAAATGAAGGCTCAAATCAGCGAAACTGCAGCCCTCCTCAGCGCTACCAAGACGGTGTTGGGTCTGTCCGAGTCCGGCCGCATTGGGAAGGCAAAGGGACACGCCGCCACCCCCAACTCATCCGTAACGGAGGAAATGCAAGCTTATTTTTCAAAGCTGAAGGAACTGGTGCCCTTCATGCCTCGAAACCGTAAACTTTCAAAGTTGGAAATCATTCAGTACGTTATCGACTATATTTGCGATCTGCAACTCGCCCTAGAAGTCCATCCTGGAGCCGGCCGACCCGGGGCTCAGGCCGCCGTCGCCGTCAACAGACAACCCCTCGGCGTCATTGCCAATGTGCCGTCCAACACCACGGCGCTGACGAACACCTGTGCTGCTCAAGAGGTATGTACCCGATGAACAATTTGTGCTTACTGGGGAATTAAAATTATGTACACACGCATGCGACCTCGCCTCTCTACCAACCATCCCCGCACCTGTTCTCGCCGCGGCAGGTGTGGTCGATGTGCCAGATAAAATCCACATGCTAAGTGCCCAATTTCGGGCTTTTTGGTACATCATGTTCCAAAATGAAAATTGCAAAATGGCCGCCGGGCGTTTGTAATGCCAGTGGCATGTATCTGTTTTTTTAAAATGTTTTTTAAGGCTTTAGGTAGGCTCGTTTAAAAGCGAAGTTGTGGTTAACCTCGTTTTTGCAGTTTCTAAGTTTTTCAAAATTATACGAAAATGAAAATCCGAACATGTCCCGCTTTTGGTGCTTTTTCGTAGTTTTCCCTGTTGCAGTTTAGGGAAAATCCCATGAGATAAGGAAAAATCCAATAAGATAAGGAAAAATCCCATAAGATTAAAGAAAATAGCGTTGTTAAACGAATGTAGCTTGTAATTTCTTAATATAAATTTTAAGGAGTTTTGTTATCAACGGCCATGTACAAGTTTCACGATTAGGCCTTTTAAAATCTGTAAACATTTTGGCAAATTTGTGTAAAGTTTTATCCCAAAAATAGCAGGCTTTGGAAGAATTTCTCTTGTGTTTTTCTAATAATTTCTCTAGTATTTCTATTCAATTTCTGATATTTTTCTAGTAATTTATCTTGTAGTATTTTTATAATAGTTTTTCTAGGAATTTCACTAGCATTTTCAAGCATTTTTAATATTTTTATATTAATATCTCTATAGCATTTTTCTAGTATTATTCTAATATTTTCTCTAGCATTTTTATAATATTTTCTCTAGCATTTTTCTGAGAATTTTTCTTGTATTTTTCTAAAAAATTTTCTAATAATTTATCTTGTCTTCTAGTATTTTTCTAATAATTATTCTTATAATTTTTATAGTAATTTTCTGATAATTTTTCTAGTAATTTTCTGATAATTTAGCTAGTAATTTTTAGCCCCATATAATTTGTTAACAAAACTTTGGTACAAATTCAATTAACTCTTTTAATTTTTCATACTGGCAAAATTACAACCCATATAAGGATATGTTTTAAATTTCCTTTCCATGAAAATCCCGCCTGTTAATTATTAAACTTAACAGGGCATCGTACAACCGGGACAATATAAATTCTTAATAAACGACCACCTGTGGTCCATGGTTTGCTGCGTGTGTACATGCGTCGTACTTGTGACGACTTTAGGGGAATATCAATTAGTGCTAATCTTTTAATCCTTAGAATCGACATCTAATGACTTTTTTTTTTTTTTTTTCCATAGGCAAATCACGACAAATTACCATCGCACTTGGAAGAAGTAAACACGAGGCCCGTTTCTTGTTAACACTGTTCAGTTGTTTTCCAGTCCAACTGGATTTACCAGTTTCAGCTAGTCCTATTTCCCTATTATGTGTAAGTATTTTCTCACTTATGTCATTGTTGGCATCATGATGTGGAGATTAGTCATATACTGGTCACCCAATGTGCCCATTGAACAATTTATCTAACAGCCCCATTTTTTTTTTCCATAGGTTTTTTGGTTTGGGATTCGTCAATTCAAAGACTAGTTTATGCCGGAAGATGATATGGCGTTGATCTGGATTATGGATTTGGATGAATATCGTCACTTAGTAGTATTATGGACATCGTCACCCCCTCATTCCAGAAACAACTTGTATCAATTGAAACCCGGCTAACGTTTATGGAGCCTCTGCAATACCAAAAGTTTGAAATTTGGAGACTGTTGTTCGTCAGCCATGTCATGAAGTTATCAAAAAGCCTCATCGTTGATCTACTTAATATCAGCAAACGACTCAAGGTTTCCAAACCTCTGGGAAGCTCTGTTTCAGCACTTATGGATGTTGAAAAATGCGGCTTTGATTTTTAATGGCGGCGTCAAGACAGTAAACAGACACTGTTCTCCAACATCCTCGAAGAAGAAAATCCTGTTTGTTTTTCCCCTTGTCATCGGAATTAATTTTTGATATGGGCCGTAATACAAAGTTGCGGTAAAAATTTGTTGCTGAAATTTTTACTGAAATTTTAGAAATTTGCAAATCTTTTAAGACTTGTGCTGCCAACATTCATCCAACATTTCACTTGAAGCTGGTGGCATCAAGACTTTAGGTCCATTTTTAAACTTGATTTTGTTGTTATCCAGAGGTCTCTTCTAGAAAACCATACGAACAATGCCCCGAAATTAATTCCGAATCCCGTTCAGCTCGGTTTCATTTTGTTTTTCATTATGTCTGTGATTTCATTTTTTCTGTATATTTCTGTACAAAGTGTACATTTTTGTATTCATCCCTCGTTTTAATCAGTTTTATTTTGTATATTTGTGTGATATTGATGATGACGCAGACCCATGTACGCGCTGTGATTTGTTAATCAACTAATTAATGCTTGCCAATCACGGTTCGGCATGAAAGTCTGAAAAAAGGATGTATATGGTGAACGATAATCAAGTGTTCAAATTAAAACAGTACAAGATGTGTAACGTTGTGAAAAAGATTTTAATGAATTTGATCACAAAGAGTAATTATTAAATGATTTCTTTTTGAAAAGTTATGCAAGTCTCTTGTGTTTTGTTATTGGGTGATTTTTTGGTGTTGTAATGACTACTTGTGAGTCAATTGGCTACTTATATATACGTAGTTAGTATTTGTTAGTCCATTGGCTACTTATACGTAGTTAGTATTTGCTAGTCCATTGGCTACTTGTATGTAGTTAGTATTTTAGTCAATTGTCTTCTTGTACAGAGCTAGTATTAGTTAGTCAATTGGCTATTTATACGTAATTAGTGTTTGTTAGTCAATTGGCTATTTATACGTAATTAGTGTTTGTTAGTCCATCGACTACTTATACATAGTTAGTAGTTGTTAGTCAATTGGCTACTTGCAGGTAGTTAGTATTTTAGTCAATTAGCTACTTATACGTAGTTAGTATTTCTCAGTCCATTGGCTACTTATCCCTAGTTAGGATTTATGAGTCCATTTGCTACTTGTGCATAGTTAGTGTTTATCAGTCAATTGGTTACTCATTCATAGTTAGCATTTGTCAGTTCATTAGCTACTTATCCCTAGTTAGGATTTATGAGTCCATTTGCTACTTGTAAGTAGTTAGTGTTTATCAGTCAATTGGCTACTTATACGTCAGTCCATTTTGCTACTTATCCCTAGTTAGGATTTATGAGTCCATTTGCTACTTGTACGTAGTTAGTGTTTATCAGTAAATTGGCTACTTATACGTATGTAGTTAGCATTTGTCAGTCCATTTGCTACTTATCCCTAGTTAGGATTTATGAGTCCATTTGCTACTTGTACGTACTAGTTAGTGTTTATCAGTCCATTGACTACTTGCAGGTAGTTAGTATTTTAGTCAATTGGCTACTTATACGTAGTTAGCATTTGCCATTCCATTTGCTACTTATCCCTAGTTAGGATTTATGAGTCCATTTGCTACTTGTACGTAGTTAGTGTTTATCAGTCCATTGGCTACTTATAGGTAGGTAGGATTTATTTGTTAGTTCACTGGCTACTTATGCGTACATAGTTATTGTTTGTTAGTCCATTAGCTAGTTATACTACGTAGTTAGTATTTGTCAGGTCATTAACTGCTTCAAACGTAGTTAGTATTTGTTAGTCCATTGGCTACTTCTGGATTAAATATGTAGTTAACACTTCTATTACTTAGCTAACGAGGCGTAATATCGAATTAGGTAGTTAAGTCCACAAGTTGTTAATAAGAAGTGGAATAAGTATGGTACTATCTGACAAGAATTTCTAATTTGACTGAAATTTAGCCATTAGCGTTAACGGACATCAATCGTGAAATTGCTTTTAACAGGCCATTAATTGGATTTCAAGTTTGAAAACAGCAGCTGCTAGTCTCATTTACTTAATTTTCTTGTCCGACAATGGACTTTATACTGATTTCGTCTCTTACCAGATGCAAACTCAACATCACGTGGCTTAATTACTATAATCTCCAGACAAATATCGCCATTAATCCAACAGCCGTTGTCACGGAATGGATTTCATGTTACACATGCATGCATTTCAACCGATTTGGATGACATTTTAAGCTAGTCGGTTGTCGAGCATGTGATGTTTACTATGATGAGGCGTTTTTAAGTCAAACCCATGTTTAATCATGGTTAAAATTTCGTTTTTGTGGTGCAGCTGATATTTTGCATCTGCAGGTTTAGCTTTTTTTTTTTTAACCGTGGGATAAAACTGGGTTCTTAATAGGTGTTTATTTCTCCCACGATCCTCTAATTCATGTTGGCTGTTATCCCCGGTGTTAAATGATGTTTGAAATGCGCATTTGTTGTTTAATGGAAAGCAAAAGACCATCTGATTTGGAATTTGACCAGCTGGGACCATTGAATCGTAGGGAGGGTGTTTTTTTTTTTTTTTGCACAAAATCGAGGGAGGATCTGAACGTGTGAAAGCTTTCATTGAGCTGTCACGTGTGGAAGACTCCAGATGGCGTTATTGAGGAAGACCTTGGCTCCATGAATAATAATATTGGCATTATGCTATATATATGAGGGTGGATTTGTGGGGTGGGACAATTATGAACAGGGGCGAGAAGGGCTGTGATTATTTAAACCCGTGTAACCTCTTTGCCAAATCCACTGTAGCGCTTGGAAACGTTGGAATTGCATGTGCTGAAATGTGCCGGGTAATCGCCTCTTTAGTCACGTGTTAAAGTCAAAATCTGTGGTTTGACTACATGTCGAAACATCAAATTTGCAAACACTTTCATGCCTATTTTGGCAACCGTTGCCAAATTGCCAGCGGAGGCTTTAGTCACGGAATGGATGAATTGTGGATTCAAGGAGGTTGAAATCCATTTCGTGACTGCTTTTATGGTTGAATGTATTACTTAGTTTTTGCTTATGCCCATGCTAAAATGAGTGAACAATTTGCTGATTTTTCTCAGAAATCCCTGTTTGGCGACCATTGCAAAATAGGGAACGTTGGCTTAGTCATTGAATGGATTAATTGTGGAGTCGGCTAGTCTGAAATCCATTTCGTGACTGCTTTTACGGTTGAATGTATTACTTGGTTTTTTGCTTATGCCCATGCTAAAATGAGTGAACAATTTGCTGATTTTTCTCAGAAATTCCTGTTTGGCGACCATTGCAAAATAGGAAACGTTGGCTTAGTCATGGAATGGATTAATTGTGGATTCGGCTAGGTTGAAATCCATTTCGTGACAGCTTTTATGGTTGAATGTATTACTTGGTTTTTTGCTTATGCCCATGCTAAAATGAGTGAACAATTTGCTGATTTTTCTCAGAGATCCCTGTTTGGCGACCACTGCAAAATAGCGAACGTTGGCTTAGTCATGGAATGGATTAATTGTGGATTCGGCTAGTCTGAAATCCATTTCGTGACAGCTTTTACGGTTGAATGTATTACTTGGTTTTTTGCTTATGCCCATGCTAAAATGAGTGAACAATTTGCTGATTTTTCTCAGAAATCCCTGTTTGGCGACCATTGCAAAATAGGGAACGTTGGCTTAGTCACGGAATGGATTAATTGTGGATTCGGCTAGTCTGAAATCCATTTCGTGACAGTTTTTACGGTTGAATGTATTACTTGGTTTTTTTGCTTATGCCCATGCTTAAATGAGTGAACAATTTACTGATTTTTCTCAGAAATCCCTGTTTGGCGACCATTGCAAAATAGGGAACGTTGGTTTAGTCACGGAATGGATTAATTGTGGATTTTAGCTAGGTTGAAATCCATTTCGTGACTGCTTTTACGGTTGAATGTGTTGCTTGATTTTTTGCTAAAGCCTATGCCAAAATGAGTGAAAAATCTGCTTTATTTCTCTGAGAAATCCCTATTTGGCGACCATTGCAAAATAGCGAACGTAAGCTATAGTCACCGAATGGATTAGTTGTGAATTCAGCTAGGTTGAAATCCATCCAAAATTAAGTCAAAAATGTGCTTTATTTTTCTCAGAATTGTGTATAAACACTGATTCTCACTGGTCATGGCTATTTGGCAACCATTGCCAGTTTGCAAGCTTTGGCTTAGTCACGGAATGGATTAATTGTGGATTCAGCTAGGTTGAAATCCATTTCATGACTGCATTTATGGTTAAATATGTATGTTACTTGATTTTTTACCCATTTCCTTGGAATCCTTGTTACTACATGTACATGTGAATTTCCTCCATGTTGTTTGCTACTTACACAATTAAGGACCTACACTAATGGGACCTTAACGGGCATAAATGCATACGAAACATTATATGGCCCTATGCAATTTTTCCACTTCAATAGTGTAAAATGAAGGAGCAAATTATTTACTAATCCTTGTTACTATGGTCATGTATGGTTACACAATTAAGGGCCTAAACTAATGGAACCTTCTGCATTTAAATCTGAAAATCAAGGCTGATTTGCCGAATGTCGCAATTAAAATAAGGCAAATTTTCTCATTTTCGATTTCGAGGATTTTCCAAAGAGGGGCAAGTTGCAATCCAGGTCATTTCTCGTTGTATTTCTACACCGTTTTTTTGAGGCCAAGTCACGCTGTATAACGATATACTGCATAACATATCCAATGTTTTTCCCGTACTCTATGTGCTCTTCACCCCCTGTCCTCTTTCGAAAGAAGGCGTGCAGGTGGGCCACCACCAGGTAAACCAGCCCTCCTCTTTTTTTTCTATCCTAATTTCTATTCACCTGATGCTTAGGCCTAATCGTTCTAAAGTTCCATTGCACAGGGAGGCCAGGTGGGACTCGCAGTTACGTAAGCCCTTTGGGGCCCTTTTCAAACAAAACCTCGGAATTTGGCTGAAGAATTACGTGCAAAACCTGCTTATGAGGGGGATGTTAAACCGGAGACCATACCCATACATGCCATGTGTCGTATGGGATTTCCAATATGGCCGCTTATGGAATGGAATAAAGTAGCCATGTTGGAAATGCCGTGCTTGAAGGCTAACACGTTCCTCACCAGGGTTGCTGAATCTAAATATTTGTAAATAGACGTTAATAATGTAATATGAAGAGTTGGCCTTATTCGGGTTCTGCACCCTCTGGTGTCATATGAGATTTCCAATATGGCCGCTTAAGGAATGAAATGAAGCAGCCATGTTGGAAATGCCATGCTTGAAGGCTAACATGTTCCTCACCAGGGTTGCTGAATCTAAATATTTGTAAATAAACGTTAATAATGTAATATGAAGAATTAGCCTTATTCGGGTTCTGCACCCTCAAGTGGCGTATGGGATTTCCAATATGGCCGCTTATGGAATGAAAGGACGCGGCCATGTTGGAAATGCCATGCTTGAAGGCTAACACGTTCCTCACCAGGGATGCTGAATCGAAATAATCGCAAATAAACGTTAATAATGTAATATGAAGAATTAGCCTTATTCGGGTTCTGCACCCTCTAGTGGCGTATGGGATTTCCAATATGGCTGCTTATGGAATGAAAGGGCGCAGCCATATTGGAAATGTCCCGTTAATATTTTTGTTGTTATTCACGTTCGTGATCAAAAGATTTCGAATCATTATTCTAACTACTCGTGAAAACACCAAAATAGGTAGGTATACACGATTTAGTTTTTGAAAATGTGGCCGTTCTAGTTTCTGAATTCCTGATATTTATCAAACCCCATCATTAAGGATAAAAACCTTTCTTTTCTGCGAAACATAAATTACCGTATCATTTCATCATCTCTATCGCCACGATCGATATGAATATTCAGTGCACAAACATTTATAAAAATATTAAAGAGGCCATGTTTTCATACATGCATGTACATGTATTTTCTGTATTCCCATGTATACACTTGGGGCCTGAAATAATGCGGCCATACACCGCGTGATTTCATAATGCTGGTGCAGACTACTTGCTTTTTTGTTATCAATAAGACAATTATTGAATTTCCAGAAAAAAAATATTTTAGGAAAAAGTGTCTCAATGCTCCCCAGCTCGAACTTGTAATTTGGACTTCCTTGTCCTCAGTATTTGTTAGCAGATAACCGCAACTCGTGTAAAGGTTTCGGAACACGTTCTGTGACGTCATGGGTCGTTTATCATTTCTGAGATATTTTTAATGGAAACATTTTTGTATTTGTCGGCAAATGGGAATGGTTGTTGTTCCCCTTGCGTTGGCCACCAGGTGTTCGCCGACACTCCTTTCTCTTCATCTGTTTGACATTGAGGACGGTTTTCAATGCAATCTTTTTCGCGCATATAACAAACAACATTTGGCAGAAGAAGAAAAAAAAAAACACGTTTATTTTTAAGAAGTTGCATCTGCAAGCTTGCGTTACGCAACAGCACACTCTTCAATTCAGCTAGTTGCATTTATGTCGCGGTTTTGAACCTACTTCAGCACGGGCCGCCAGCCTTCCTTGATGTGGTCAGCACACGTGCAAAAGCCGCTCAAAAGATTCAAATGGGACAAAACGTGGAATTTTAATGGTAATCTCTCATCAAAACACTCCCACTCCAGCCATGTTTATAAGGCTGCTGGAAAGCTGCACGTTGGCAGCGCCATCTAGGCGTCGATGTGAGGAATGTTGATTTGGTTTTCAATTCAATTCAATTCAATGTATTACCCTACAGTCAGCACAAGAGTGCCATGTGGCAGGGGGGTAAATTACCCAAAGTGCAATGATTACAAACATAAGGGGCGTAAGGTTCTGTACAGGATACATACAGGATCAATAAATAATTAAATAACAACAAAAACAAAAACATGGACGTGTAGAGGGATCAAATTCCATTGGAGGGAATTTCCAGGAGCTTCTTCAGGAGGTTGCCCCCACATCCATAGCGACTTAGACACGATTGTATAATTGCATTTTTAATAATCTGGACTTTCGTCAGGAAGGCT
>JAQGAE010003012.1:0-15901 GCA_034696685.1 Julus scandinavius | reverse complement strand
AGTAAAAAATCTCGTGGTCTAATAAGGAAAGCAATGAGAATAATGAGAACCCATTATTAATGGGATTTCATTGAATGTGACTCAATGAGAGGTCCCTAACTAATTAGTTTAATCATAATTTAATGAGATCTCATTATACAAATTTGTTGAACAATAAAGACTGTGTGTTGTTATATACCAGAATACACCCATACCTCGCTTTACGGCCTAGATATGTTCCAGAAAAGTTGGCCGTATATCGAAAAAACCGTTTAAAGAATCAATTTTTCTGCATTGCCCATATGAAATCCATAAGTGTTTTACTGTTAGCCAAATCCGACCTTGTTTATGCAAATTGGGGTAACTTATCACAATTTTTGGTTACTTTGTTTAATAACAGCATTTTTTTGGCCGTATAACGAAGCATTGTGGGCCGTAAATCGAAACTGCGATAATTAAAAAAGGCCGTTATAGCGAAAGGCTGTATAGCGAGGTATAGGTGTAATATTGTACGAGAAATTACTTAACAAATTTTTTTTAGTAATTTCCATTAAGTCGCATTCAAATGCGCATATATACCTCTTTCAATGTGTTTTCTTCAGGAATCATCAGTAGGTAAGTGGTAAAGGTATTGAACTGGGAACGCTTGGTACATAGGTTCGATCCCTGCTGAGTGACATTTTTTTTAACGTAATTAATGGGACCATTCAGCAGTAGAACCATTGGATTACAACAATTGGCGAGTTTCAATGGTTAAACTAAAATACTAAATGGTCCAATTTACAAACACCCTTCGAAATAATAATTGGATGAATGGTTCAGTTTTTTGTAATCCAATTGATTTTTTCACCAGGGAAGTCTCATTAATCACATAGTCTAATAAGATTTTGCTATGGGACTGTATGGGAACAATGTAAATTTATTTCAAAATCATGATATTATATGTACATAATACATATTGGTTTAATAAATGACTGCATGTAGTAAAATGAATGTATATACTTATGCAGATGGATGCAAAAAAATATCAAGCAGAAATTATTGAATGCAGTTTCAAATAATTAATTACTATGAAACTACAAGAAATCATTGGATTATTGCATTTCCAAATTAAAACATTAATAATAGAAGGAAAATTTAGAATTATTGCACATCCAAATAGTCAAAACTTTTAGCTAATAGCAAGACATTTCTTGTTCGATAATCCTAATGTTCACTTAATTGACAGTTCAACAGTTGGATGATTGAATAAACTTTTAAAAACTGTTGGAGAAATATACAAAATAATTGGACAAGCCTAACTCTCAATTGTTCAAAAATAAAACTATTTCAAAATGCTTGGAAAATTCAATGGTTTTCAATTTTTTTTCTATCAGGGAGGGGTCAAAATAAATGAAGCTTACTACATTATCAACATTTTGACGCCATTTGAGGATGATTTAAACCGTCTATACCCAAATGGTGATGGAATACTGCAACAAGATGCTCCATCCTATATGACTAAAGTCACACTCCAGCATCTTAACAATTGTGGGATAAATTTCATCAAACCAGACATTTCGATTCCCAACTCACCGGACAATTCATTGTGTGGTTACTTTTTGTGGGGACATTTGCTGCATCGTCTAGCAAAGCAAAGGGTCAAAACCATTGAAGGACTGAAACGCGCCATAAACGAAGAGTACTAATGCGTATTACCTATACTTCTATATTAAGACTAGCAAATGCCAGGACTATCCATTGTCCAAATAGGACTTATTTCGGCCTAAGCCTCAAATGAGATGCCAAACTATTAAAAGTACCCAAATAAGAAAACAGGATATTGGAATGTCCAATATCCTTCAGGACTAATCATAAGACATAAGAGATTAGTATACAGAATGTTCGAGAAACCCCTCAAGACCAAATTAGGCAAATGCTAGTAAGGTCACAGAAAAATTTTTAGACAACGACCCCCAAAAGTTCATAAATTCATCCCCTAACTTTAGTGGCCAATTTATAGCACGTGGGATCCCTTTAAGTAATATATAAATTGCTCCCAAACTCTAGCTAAAGCAGAGAGGAAAATACTTAAATACAAACTTGGATTGTCTAAGCTGAAGAGCATTTGCTCCTGTTTGCACCTAAGTTAAAGTTGTTACTTTCAGTTGAATAAGGACTTACAGTATAAGTCCTTTACAATCACTCTCCGAGGCCTGCTTCTCTCGTGTCATCTTCAATTTGCAGTGTCAAAGTAGTTCGGCCTTAAGAAAGCCGAACACGGACATTTTTGGCCTAAATTGACATATCGTCAACTTCTGCCTTTCCTTACGCTTCTCAAGCTAAGGTGCATCTACCGATTGAGCTCACCAAAAGCAGTGACCTCATAACTGCGCCCAACAGCATGGAACGTACAGCTACGACCAGAGATACAAGAAAATCACGGGCTCTAAAAATACTCAGCCTTAATACTAGTTTCGAACAAAATAATTCATAACTAGCGCTCAAAAGCAAAGCCGATCACCCACGACACCACAAGACAGAATCTTGTGCTCTCTGGATATTAGGCAAGAATACCAGTTATTCTCATACCTCATAACTGGCGCCCAAAAAGCGAGGCACGTACCAAAAACACAGAAAAAAAAAATCGCATGTTCTAACGGTAAAAAGCGTTAATACCAGTTGTGTGCAATCAGCATGCCTAACATAAAAGGGCAACGGCCGCTGGGGGATGCCACCTACAAGGGGAAGTACAAAAGGGGCGTGGCTTCCGAAATAAAGGACATCTTTTTGTATTCACCAACATGGTCGGGTCATCTACGTTTCTACTCTTTATGAATAACACATGGTGGCAGTGGAAAACTTAATCAACCAATAGCTTTTTGGAAATCCTCTGCACAAGAAACAACCTGGAAGCATTCAACACGAACAGCGGAGCTGCAAACTGGCCGAAAAAGGAAGAAATTTCCGAAGGAACAGCAGAAGCTTACTACGTGAATCTAGGCCTATCAACACGTGCAGGGACCAAGATACAAAGGAAAATGCCGAATAAATACAAGATACCGGAAAAATTAAACTTTTCTCGGGCAGCAGAATAGCCAAAATGGATCGCCTATTTCGATAGATATAGAAAAGTATCTAAGATGATTGATGATACGAATTTAGACCAGATTGATGCCATTTTATACTGCATGGGGGACATTGCTGAGGAAATTTACAAAACCTTTAAATTCACGGACCCAATGCACCTTTCCTACAACGATGTTATTACAGCCTAAGAAAGAAATTTTTGGGGGAAACGGAATCTAGTTTACAAACGATGCACGTTTTTCCAACGAAGACAGAAGGAGGAGGAAACAGCCGAAGATTACATCACGGCCCTAAACACTCTGGCAGAAACATGTGATTTCAAGAACATGAAAGATGAACTGATCTTGAATATTTTAATCTGCGGACTGCGGGACCGATGCCTACAGGAAGACCTACAGCTTCAGGGAGAACTAACGCTCGACAAGACAATTGAGAAAGTCAAGCAGGCCGAATGGGTCAAACAACAAAACCTAGTGATCAATGAAATAGTGACACCCACAAACACAACTGCAGGTATCAACACATTGAAGATAAAGCAAAGTGAGTTCTGGAAGGGCAAATGCAACAAGATACAATGCGGCACAAAGTAAAGGTCAAGCGTGCGGGTGATGTGAGGAACAAAGTCACTCCTTCAACGATTGCCCAGCCAAGAGAACCACGTGCAACATGTGTCGACATACTGGCCATTATGCAAGTTTGCTAAAGCACAAAACGTCAGCAAGCAGTCACCATGGACGAGGATCAATACCAAATAACAATGACCAGTGAAGAACATGCGGTGGATGGCGTATTTATGCAAGCGATTGAATCCAGGCTACAGACAGGAAAATGGTATGTGGGCATTGATGAAGGGAAGTCCCATCTTACATTTAAAGCAGACTCTGGCGCAGCAGTCACTTGTATTTCAGAGGGTACATATAGGTCACACTTTGTCGAGTTGAGATTGAGACCCCCGAAAACATGGCTGCAGAATGCAAACAAAGGGCAGATGAACACGGTGGGCTTTTTCGGCTAGGAAGTAACATACCGTAAACTAAAACAGACTATTGCCACCTATGTGGTTAGGGGACTAAGCGAGTCTCTACTCGATGGCGATACAAGCGAATTGCTCGGGATCATCAAACGCGCAGACATCAATGCCGTGGACAGCAGAGACAAGATGTCGTTCGATCCTCTAGAAAGATTCCCCAAGCTATTCAAAGGGCTGGGGAAGGTAAGCATACCGTATCACATCACGATGAAACCAACGGACACCCCACTGCCTCACGACCCCAAGACGGGTGCCAATACCACTGCTGGATGAAATTAAAAAGAATATTGACAACATGGTACTACTGGACGTGATCGAACCAGTCGAGGAACCAATGAAATGTTGTTCGGGATTGGTTCTGGCACCCAAACCCAATGGATCAATTCGGATGTGCGTGGACTACGTGCGCCTGAACAAACAGATACAAAGGGAAAACCATCCCATGCCAGCAACCGACGATATACTGGGTCATCTGGGAAAAGCTCAATACTTCTCGAAACTAGATGCTAACAACGGGTTCTGGAAGTGTGAATTAGACAAGGAACCGCAACTGTTGACAACTTTTATCACCCCGTTCGGACGATACAAGTTCAAACGCCTACTTTTTGATTAACGCGGCTCCAGAAGTTTTTCAGAGGAAGATGTCGAAGATCCTCAAAGGATTGCAAGGTGTGCAAGTCAACATCGATGACATTCTGATATATGGGGCGACAATTCAAATACATAACAAACGTATTCGAACAGCCCTTATATGCCTAGCTCAAAATAGAGCAACTCTCAACAAGGTGAAATACGAATTCGGGGTATGCAAGATAGTTCTTAGGACATGTGATCGACAAAGAGGGGGTACATATCGACGGAGATCGACTGACGGCGATCAGAGAGATGGGTGAACCTGAAAATGTGAGCGAGTTGAAAAGTCTACTGGGATCAGTGAACTACTTCAGAAAATTCATACCGCATCTGGCTACCAAATCGAAGGCGCTAAACGAACTGTTGTCAGAAAAGAACACATTCACATGGGGCCAACCA
Organism: Julus scandinavius; assembly: GCA_034696685.1. NCBI lineage: Eukaryota > Metazoa > Arthropoda > Diplopoda > Julida > Julidae > Julus > Julus scandinavius. The sequence goes on along the minus strand of JAQGAE010003012.1, from coordinate 10,791 downwards.
CAGAAGGCAGCATTTGCAGCAATCAAGGAGCTGACACAACCCCCAATGTTGGCATGGTTCGACCCCGCAGAAAAACCATCATCACGGCGGACGCCTCATCATACGGAGTGGGGGCAGTTCTACGACAGAAAATGGCAGACGGAACAATCCGACCTATCGCATATGCAAGCAAAACGCTCACCTCGACTCAACGCAACTGGGCCCAGATTGAAAAGGAAGGATACGCTATGGTTTGGGAATGTGACAGATTTCGAGACTATCATCGAACTAAAAGTGCACATTGAAACGGACCACAAACCACTAGTGCCGATCTTCACAGACAAATTCCTGGACGAGATAATGCCGAAACTCCAACGGATGAGACTATAGTTGGCTTGGTATGTGTACAAGATACGACACATTCCTGAAAAAGAACTGGGGACGGCAGACATCCTCAGTCGACGACCACTGCCAAGCAGCGGACAGGACTGTGAAATTGAAGAGAAGATCGCCGCATATGTTCAGATGATCACCAGACACATACCAATCACACATGAGCGGGTCACGGAAATTGTGATGGCACAAAACTCAGACTCAGTAACCACTCAACTAGGCAAGTATTGCACCAATGGATGGCCAAGACAATCAGACCCTTGCATTGGACATTGTGGATTATTAGCAACATAAAGCCGAAATCTCAGTGGAGGATGGACTACTACTTCGCGGAGATCGCCTCATTATCCCAAAAATCCTCCAACCACGGATTCGGAAAGCAGTTTACACAGGCCACTTGGGAATTGCGAAGTGCCGTGCACGGGCGTGCGGATTGGTTTGGTTTACAGGCATATCGACAGAGATAGAAAAGATTGTGCAGGGATGCGAGATTTAAATCATGGAATCAACAAACCGGCACAAACCACTGATGCCATCGAAGTACCCACAAAGACTATGGCAGAAAGTTAGAATAGACCTCTTCTACCAAGACAAACAGCACTATCTACTGGCTATCAATTACTATTCCCGATATCCGGTGATCATGCAACTCTCCTCACTCAGGGAACTGGAGGTAATCGCAAAACTCAAAGCGATTTTTGCAAGACACGTGACACCGGAGTTTACGGACAATGGCACACATTTCGGAACACTGCTGCAGTCCGAATTCTCCAAATTTGCCAAATCCTGGGGGTTTAAACATGTGACATCAAGTCCCAAATTCCCACAAAGCAATGGACTGGCGGAAGCAGGGGTGAAGATCATTAAGAAATGCCTGAAAAAGGGGGAGGATGAATATGAAGCAATTCAGGCATACAGAGCAACACCTCTATCAAACGGATACTCACCAGCGAAACTGATGATGGGGAGGAAAATACGAACATTTCTCCCACGCACACGGGCATCAATCAACCCAAACACCCCTGAACATAAACAGCTGGAGGAAAAGGAAAAGCAGCGAATGGAGGTCCAGAAACGGAACTACGACCACAGCATGGTGTCAAGGAGCTTCGGGAACTCCACCCTGGAGAAACTGTGTGGATCACGGATTTACGACGCCGAGGCCAGATCGAAAAGAAAGATGTACAACCAAGATCATACACGGTTCAGACAGATCGGAGGACAATACGAAGAAATAGGTTCCACCTAATCCCCATGCAAAGGGACAACCCAGAGGATCCCCCGAACAGAGGCTGCAAGGCAGAAACCGAGACGTCCCAGGGCACCAGCGATGGAGATGGGGACAACGGATTGGGACAATTCCAGATGGAAATGGAACCAACACAGGAGACAATCAGCGAGCCTATGATGCAGACCACCTGACCGGAGCCAAGATGATCAAGTCAACCTACGAGGATGCCTACCAGATTAATCACTGAATGTTAGAGACATTGAAAGAATGTAAACTTTAAAATTGGATTTGATTGACTGAGAATTCCAAAAACTTATCATACTTTATATGCCGTCCCTCAAGTCAATGTCTTGAAAGAGATGTGCAATCCGAAATAAAGGACATCTTTTTGTATTCACCAACATGGTCGGGTCGTCTGCGTTTCTACTCTTTATGAACAACACAAGTTGCAAACAGTGTTCATAACTGGCGTACCAACAGTGTAGCCAAACAATAACTCTCGAAACAAAAACCTTGAGACCAATTGCTCAAGAATTAATAACTGGCGCTCAACAGCGAAGCACGTATCTCAAATACGCAGCAATAATAACAGTTGTCTCCAAAGCTCATGATTGGAAAGCCAACATGGTGAGAAACATTCACCCTTACAACTGTAACTCAAATAACTGGCACGAAAAAAAACCAGCATTGCTAATAAAGTTACAATTGTTTAACTGAACAAATGTTCATGACTTGTGTTCCAAATGCTAACACCCAATAGTGTTTGTTTTTCCTCGGTGCGTAAAATACGAATGCGAAGCGAATAAGCTGTTTAGACCCTGAGCCAAAAGGGAACACCTCGCGCTCGAACTTCCGTTTGAAGTGATTACTAATCACCACACAATTCTGCAAAAGCAAGAGCAGGAATAAAGACAAAGTACGAAAAAGTACTTTTTCCTACAACAGCCAAGCTAGCCCCCTGTAGTGACCAACGTTCGAACCACTAGGAATTCTTATAAAGAAACCAATGAGATGAATCCAGAACAGTTAAGTGACGTAAATTCACGTCAGAGTCAAAGTTCGATTCCCCTTGGTGGAACGATCAGTGATAGCACTGCACCAAGTTAAATAGACCAATCGGTCAGTTCCAAGCAGACTCACACTGAAGAAGACAATCTCTCCATTCGAAGTCCTGCAAATTTTGACTAACGCCGGAATAAGTATTCTTAGTGAAGTGTCCACATGCTGTGCCAACTGTCAATTTCTCGACCTTATGCAACAAGTTGCTCAAGAGATCGATAAGCTCGAAAGGACATGTTCGGACATGAAAAACATGGCCTATGCAGCACTAAAGTCAAGTGTAACTTTGTTTATCAAATGGATAGTCGAACTTGACAAACGTCAGGAGCTAAGCAACTCAGCCTTCCAACCACGGTTCTACAATCTGGGGGCGGGGAAGAAAGGTGTCCAAATGTATCAATCATAACTGATCCTCCTATAAACCGAATTGGGAACATTATTCCAGTCACTTCGGCTTTAATAAGTCCAAACTCTGGATGTTCTTTAACTTTTGGACAAGCAAGTGCATCCACTACTAGTGCCGATGATACTACCCAAACAAGAGTAAGTCGAAAAATAATAGACCACAGTGAATATGATTTCACTGAGGCCAAAGTAACCTCTGAGGTCTTTGCAGCCGTGGAGAAGTTCTCTGGAAAAGGAGACTTCTTCAATAGTTGGTGGGAACAAGTTCAGTTCATAATCGATGCCAACAAATTAACCGAAGTGCAAGGATATGATGCCCTCTTCTGGTTACTAATCGGCGAAACTCAAAGCTTTTGGTTTAAGGAGAGATATACCTCCAAAACCTTCACCAAAGCAATAATTGCTTTCTTTTTTTGATATGGAACATACGAGACAGATATTGTGCTGTGCGAACAAATTATTCGACACAAGCAACGCGAGTTTCAATCTACTCGAGAGTTAATCGAACTCATCATGGCTAAGTACCACAAAAGGTCATGCTTACCCATGTCTCAAATGTTGGTACAAGTAATTTTTCTGGCCTTACACCCCACTATATCTAAACATAGATGTTGAACAGGTTAATAATTATATGCAACTAAGAAAGTTAACATTGAAGCGAGAAAATATGCTTCTGTCTGTGCAACAATGGCGACAGATAACCAAAAAGGATCCTTATAAGCCAAATGCTGGCCCACCAGGGAACACACTAGCTGATGCTCAGATTAGATGGAGTCATTCCAAACCGAGTCAGTTACCACAGAACTAGTAAGACAAGCCAAACTGGAAGTGGATATCATAGCTCGACTCAGAACCAACAATCTGGTTCCAATAACGTTCAGAGATATAATAGCTCAAACCGTTATCAAAGAGGAGGCCTAAGTGAAAATCCACAGCCTACCCAAACAACTGCGTCTAAGCTGAATACCACGGTTACGCAGTACATGGCTCCAGTGAAGCAGAACAGGGTTCAATACATGGAGTTGGATGACCCTTAGCCAATAGCAGCCATGAACCTTGTCCCAGAACCTCAACCAAATTGCAGGGTCTGCGGCAACAAAGGTTACCAACACACTCAATTGTTCAAAATGGTGTGGAAATAGGTTCTTAAAAAACAACTTAGTCGTTCTACCAGTTCAACAACAGCTGAACACAGCTATCGCCGCCACCTCGCAATCAGGAGACCTATTGGTCTATGCAAACTGTAGCTTGGCAGGTGTGACATCAAGTACTACTTAACCCAGGAGCAAACATCTTCCTTGGAGGAAAGCAACTCCATGAACAACTACAGAGTCAAGGACAACCTATGACTCTATGCAGACGTAGCATACAACTTGCAGACCAAGTGAAAAATGAGTACGAAGCATTACTTACCTTTGTATGATTAATCGATGAATATACTTGGAATGGATTTCCTAATACAGGTTAAATCTTGATTGTATGCGATGGAATCCAATGGCATTTCAAGAACCCTGCCATCCAAAGCATTGACGCTGAAGCTCCTATGAACCTGGTGGACAAGATCGAAAAAGTTCTTTCTAACACCAGCCGTGAAGTTTTCAACAAAACATCTCTGGTGAACCACATGTGTGTGCCTGAAACCTTGCAATATCTCACTCTTTGAACTGATGAAGCTCCACATCTCTCTGCAGAAGATAGAGATGAAGTCAACCGTCCACTGGAATCACACCAAGGGATCTTTGAAGAACCTGAAGAAACTGCAGACGTCCCTTCACAGAAAATCGACATCAAATGTGATGCTCTACCATCAGCAGTAAGGGCATACACCGTGTCGCCAATGAAGAAGATTCTTGAAGAAAAGGTCAATGACCTCATAAAGAAGGAATACATGGTACCCTCTTTATCTCCATGGGCAGCACCATCATTGCTGGTACCCAAACCTGGAAATTCCAGTGAATATAATATGGTCACAGACTTCAATGCACTCCATGCAGTAACCATACCAGATAAATATCCGTTACCTAAGATCAATGATCTTATGGCAGAAATTAAGATCAAGCCATACATCTCATCCATTTGATTTAACCAACTGTTACTGGCAAATTCCCATCCATAAGGATTGCCAACAGTTGTTTTCAACTATCACACCATTTGGCACGTATAGTTATACGAGAATGCCAATGGGACTCGAAACTCTGCAGCCCACTGTCAGCAGGTTGTAGATGAAATAATCCGGATGATCAAAAACGTGCTAGTGTCAGCCTACCAAGATGATCTCTACGTCGGTAGTGATACTGTAGAAGAACATACGGAAGATTTGGACAGAATCTTCAATAAGTTCGGCCACAAAAACTTTGGATTCAAAAGAGAAAAATGCAAACTATTCATGAAAAGACTTCTCTTCCTAGGACACATCTTGTGCAGCCAAGGAATAAATCCATATCCAGAAAAAGTAGAGGTCATCTCAAAAATGGACAACCCGAAGAAGGCCAAGCAATTCAAATCCTTCCTTGCCTCTTGCAAGTGGTTTGGAAAGTTCATACCAGACTTATCTACCATTGCAACTCCTTTGCATAAATTACTTAACAAGGATGACCCATTTGTCTTCACCGATGCCTGCAAACAGGCCGTGGACAAACTGAAACACCATCTCTGTACAGCCCTAATCCTGGCTCAGTCTGACTGCGGTAGGAGCTTCCACCTCTATACAGACACAAGCATTGAAGCTATGGGAGCAGTACTCAAATAAGGTGATGGAGCAGAGTTTCGAGTGACAGAACACGCCTCGGAAGTCTTTTAACTCAGCTCAAACGAACTATTCTCCAACTGAGAAAGAAGCCCTAGCAGTAATCTGGGCAGTTCAAAAGTTCCGTAGTTATGTGGATGGGTTGACCTTCGTTGTTCATACCGATTATGCTCCCCTGAGACAGATTATCAAAACTAAAGAACACAAGAGCAGAGTAGCTCGCTGGACCATGGAGATTCAGCAGTTCATCTTCGATGTAAAATACATCCCTGGAGACTTGAACAACTTAGCAGACTTGCTATCTCATACCTCAGGACAATCAGATCCTGTGGTACTCATTCACCATTTCTTAGTCGATGAACAGCCAATCACGGCTGAAGAGTTTTGCAAAATGCAACTCTTAAACCAGCAGTGGAATCACACCAACCGAGCCATAGAAGCTGAGGATGATCCAAGTGACACTGAAGGTCGAACCTTTACCAATAGAGGACACTCCCTGGCTAATGGAGTACTCTGTGATCATGGACGCAACACTTGACGAGGATCCCAAACTAATGGATCCAGCGGTCTTACAGCAATGAGTCCTCAAATGGAACCATGAAGCACCTGAAGCAGGGCATCCTGGCATAATTGCCACTATGAGTAGAGTATCCAAATGGTACTACTGGCCTGGACTCAGGCAAAAAGCACGGACATACGTTCTACAGTGCATTGAGTGTCTTAAGTCCAAGAACACTGCAGATAAGACTCCAGTTTCTACAATGTCTATACCTCCAATCCCAGCCACAAATGCTGGAAGGAAAATACATCGTCTCAGCATGTGACATTGCTACCGGATGGGTCGAGCACTTCCCCATCTGTGATTCGAAAGCCTAGACAATATCTCGAACCTTAATCGAAGAAATCTGTCTTCGATCTGCCCAGTTTGTTTCACTAATTTTAAAACAGACAGCAAAAGCTATGGGATTCAAGTTGCAGAACATTGCACAATACCACCCCCAAGCTAATCCTGTGGAAAGAAAACACAGAGACGTAAAAGTCAATCTTTCCATAGATGTAAAAAACTCCCAGAACACATAGGACGAGCTTCTCGCAATTGTGAGATGGGCTATAAACTCAAGCCCAAGCTCAGTAATTGGAGAAAGTGCATTCTTCCAAACTTTTGGTCGAACACCCAATCTCCTCATGACAATATGTTGACGTTCAATGACGTCTGTCATGATCCTCTATTCTGCAAGAACAAGTTCTCAGAATTCCAGGAAATAATCTCCAGCAAACTCCTTGCGTGTCGAGATAAACTCGAACAAGCACAGGATGACCGAAGTTCAAAACAATCTTCGAGCAATCACTCCTGACTTTCAGATCTGGGAGAAAGTGTGGCTAACTTCTCGATAACAGAGTTTTGCACAAAATCATCTCTCCCACAACCTATGAAGTGTGGGATTCATTGAGATCCAAGAATCTTGGAATTTACAATGAGAGACCAAACTAAAGCCGAAGATAAGGACGATACAACTTCCATACTTCAAACTAAGTCTCGAGGAAAAACGGTACAAATCTACCGTCCCTGTCATCCATGCAACCTGCATGCACAGTACCTAGTACTGACTCAACCCAAATACAAAAGGGTATGACTAAACGAGGAAGACCGAAAAAAAGTTCGGACTCATCCTCCACGCAAAACGCGTGCACAGTATCTAATACTGACTCCTTAGCGAAACAAGGAAGATTGAACAAAAATTCGGACTTACCTTCCACGCAATCTGTGTGACCAGTATCCAATACTCATACTACTGTGGTTCGGACTTAATTACCACAGTATGGCAATTTACTGAGGCCTATGTCCACCAAAAAGAGATCGTAGATCCTAATGAACAGGACTACGTCCAAAGATGTCTGCCAATCTCACACTTCAGAGATGTAAAATAACTCAATCAAGAATGTCCTAACGAGGACCATGAAGAACACACAACGACATTCAAAGTTTGCCGAGCTGCAAACTATTTGTTAGAAAAGGTTGGGATCTTTCCATGGCGCATAAGTTCGTTAACGTAATCAGTCCAACTTTTATAAGAACGCCGAAGTCCAAACGGACATGGAATTACTATACGAATATGTTGGCCAAGTTCAGACTTCGAACCAAGAAGCAATTAACATGGTTCGCATAACGGTCCTATCCCATTCAACAGGTGCTTGCACCCCTATCAATTTGAATTTCAAAGTCCAAATGGACGTGACCCTACGCGTCACCAATGAATCGAACAATAGGTCACCGATTCAATTAAGCATCACACCTTCTGAATTCCTAGCTTATTAAAGCTCCTGCGATCTTTGACTCTTCCTCTCTTGTCTTCCACGTTTCTTTCGAGCAAGTGTGTTTTCAATGATTGAGATTTACCGAATTTTTGAAGTTCTTCCAAGTGTCATAGCTGACCAGTCTTCAGACTTAGAACGACTACTTGCTAGTAGTCGTGAGATGATCGACACCCACAACATGGCTGTCGATTGGACCGAACTCGATGAGTTCGTTAATCATCATGCTAACCAGCACATTCAGCGGCCAAATTCGGACTTCCACAAACTTTCGGAAGAAGTCCGATCTTCGGCAATTCTTGACGCGGCACGTCAATGTACGACCACTGGCCTGTACAATGCGGACACCATAACTGCCTTATTGCCATGTGTCCAAGATCCTCCATAAACGTTCGACAACATTGTGAGGATAGTCAGAGGATTGAACTCTGCATCAGATGCCGCCTTCTCAGCTCTAGCTCAGTATGTCACTGGTGACCAACCGCCTAATTCAACTGTTGGGTACGCAAACCTTATGGAGGCATACGTAGCTGCTGACCAATGCAGACATCAAAACTACAACTCTCCAAAGTGAGATGACCTCTTGAAAAACCATCAAGGCAAAGTACCATGTTTTTTAAAAAGAATGTGTGAAATTCCAGCAGAGACATCTGTAGGCAACAGGACTAATCCAACAACTCTTGGATCTCGTTGCCAGACTTCGAACTTCTACCGAAGCCGAGCACCCCATCGGCATCCTTGAAGACCGCCTACTGGTGGTACAGATCACTGCTAGTGATCAACAAGCCGTGGAAAACGTTCTTGAATGCAGTATTTTGCCGCAAGAAGCTCGTGAAATCACCAGTCTACAGCAACCGCCAAGTCTGACGCCTCCACCAGCTGAGGTAATCATCGAACTTCCATCCACGCCTTTAACGTCGGCTAGATCTCCTAGACCTACTCCATGAAAGGCCCTGGCTCTTCGCAAGACTACTAAGGGCATCGAAAGAAGTCCGCTCCAGCTACAAGTCAACAGTCTGAACCTAATCAGTCCGAACTCGACCCGTCCAACTCAGCAGTCGCTGATGACTCACCGATGGCCGAAGAAGTACCTGCAATTCCGGAGAAAAGAAAAAGGTCTCCTTCTCCGCAACCTGGACCATCTTCACGTCCAGATGCCCCGGTATTTAAAATACCCAGGAATATGGCATTTGCCATTGTGGCAAAATCAACAAAGCGTCGTCCTACAGTTGCCAGCAAAATCGCCACGAAACAGACTCCAGCCGGGAAAGTGACAATATCTCCGAAGAAACTTGATCATAGGCTACCATACATTTTTAACTATTTGTATTAAATACCCCCAAATCGATGTTGACGAGTGTTGTTGTTGCGAATGAACATTGGACTCGATCGTTCGTAGTCGTTTATGCATGATCCGCCCAACCACATTCACACAACAACACAAAAAACATTTACATAACATAATATTTAATAAATATGAGCATTTATACCTTAATGATAATGAAGTCACATTATTAGCTAACCATTACACCCATTCCTAATGCTTCCCTTCCAAGTAGTATGGGTGGCCGAGTGGTTAAAAGCGTTAGGTTGGTATTTGCAAGTTTCCAGGTTCGCTTCCCTCTATGAACCATTTTTTTGTATGGGTATGTATAAATATGTTTGCGGTTTAAATTCTGGCAACAATACTCTGCAGAAAGTTATACAATGCCTTTGTGCAGAAAAAGTCACACTAATGCTGCAAGTTGATTTATGCATAAATAAGCATAGTATGTTCTGCATAACTCTGCAGACACTTTTTCGTATGGGGTGGCAGACTTAATGGGAAAAAAGGGGCCATTTGCCCCCTGCGCCCTCACTCCTTGTGCCCTACGGTTACCGGTCCATATAAACTAATACAGGGCGCCTTCAAAATCTACTTTCTATGCTTATAAGCCTTAAAAATGTGACATCAAGCATTTAATCCAGGATATTGACCTATGTGAGGCACCCCTAGCTGGCCTTTGATAACACATATTGGTAACATCGCAGGCTAGCATATATGCTAGCCAATTACCAATAGCAGAAATTAGCCCTGGTCCTGGAAACATCTGCATTGTGACTATTGTTGCTATATATTGATGTTTTTTTATAATGCAGAAAGCAACATATGAGTGCATGAGGAGGCCAGAATCATGTGATCATGATTATAGTGGAACCTCTGTATATCACAGATCCACCAATCAAATTTTTTCATAAAAAAATGGTCGAGATCGAATTGACAGCCAAATGTTACTTTAGTTAAACGAAATAAGTTTGCATTCATTAAGTGATAAAACGGAAACAATCAATATTAGACAAGCTGAATTTTCATTGTTAACACAAGTGCTTTAGTGAATTGTTTAGGTTAGGAATAAAGATACATCGCTCACCAAATTTGGTGTTTGCTCTTTTAAATGTCCATTTATAATTTATCAGATTCGGGAAAGGGCCGGAACACACATTTTTAAATTTTATTTAATTACTTTGCAACAATTGATTGTATTTTTGTTTAAATTGGTATTCATTCACCCCTCCCCTATTGTAAAAAACAGTATGAACCAGTATACAAGTTATACTGGTACCATTAAAAGTTTTGCTGGTAAATACTGGTCCCATTAAAAATTGTATAGGTACATAATGGTCC
>JAQGAE010003011.1:0-15921 GCA_034696685.1 Julus scandinavius | reverse complement strand
TCAGTATGATGGATCCGATCTGACATTGTATACATAGCCTCTGTAAATTGAGGCCCGATAACTTCATAGTACCGAAATTTCATTTCCCTGCATGCTTTGAAATTGCAGTATTTTTTAGACCTGGAATAATAACCTGCTACATTATTTTCGTTGTTTCTTTTAAAATTAAGTCTTTTATCTTGACAATGAATTTGACCTACTTCAGTTAAATAACTGTATTTTGTCTCCTGATAAATATCACAATCAGTAGCTACCCATATTTGCGATGTTGTTAACGCCTATAGCACATGGGTGGATCCATTATCATCATTGAAACGTCATAATTCGGTGGTGCTGCCCCCTCAATGTTTAGCTTAAAACGCTGACTTGGCAATTTTTACATGTCAAATTTCTCCTCGGCATATTAAGGAAGGTTCTGCTGACGTCACCAACAATGAAACAAAACCTTCATTTGGGTCGAGTGTTATAAACGCAATTGCAAATTTTCACTATCACCCTGCTGGGTATTAAGCCTAACTTGTCCCAAATTTCATATTTTTCTTCCACCTACGCCTGTATCCTGTCAAAACTTTTATTTTCTGTAAATCTGCAGGAATTATTGAAACTGCTTGTTTATCTACTATGGCTTTAAACCCAAAGCATAATGGTAGAATATCTAAATAAGTTCCCATAAAGCCTTTCCAACATTTCCAGAATATCAGTCCAGGATAAAATTTGAGATCATTGAACTTTTACAACAGCTTTCAACCGATCGTTTTTTATATTACATAATGAAAAATGTATTCCTGGATGCTTTACAAATGTTTCAAAATATATGAATATCCACATAATGGGCATGTTAACATTTAGCAATGCTTTTAAGTTTAAAACTTTATTTTTACGGTGCACAATCAGAGACTTTAGAAATCAAAATTCCGGGAAAATCAGCCAAATTTGAAAGCTTAGACAATAATTGTAAGGTTGGCATGGTAACCTCGGTATGTCAATTTGCCTTTAGTCAATCGATTTTTTCCCTCTATTATTTGAGTGAAAAGAAAGCTATCGTCAGTCTAAATAAAATGGTTTACATTTTCAGGAAGTTAATGATTAACTCTTAATGAAGCAAATACGCAAATCTGCCCTTGAAACCCTAAATTCAAGTTCAGTCAAGCTTCGTCAATCTTCTAGAATTTCAACCATGAAAGTGATTCCACCCTTTATATTTTGTCTCGCAGCTAATAATGGCAGGAAATGCCTATTTTAAATTAAATTTAACGTTTATGACAAGTGTGATAAACTACACCCTGAATTATAGCATGCATAAAAAATAAATTAATGGATAGTAATATCATTTCACGATTTTCAGGGACGATGAAGTCCTCCACCTGGTGGCAATATTATCATGCTATTAACACAACAATATAATATAAATCAAGTAAGCTTAAGTTTGTAAGGCAGTACGCAGAGTGGCACACTGACGTTCATTGGTCTAATTTTATACCCTCTGTTCCAAATGAGTAAACCTATCTAATAATTTTAGCAGTTTCAGATATAAATTAAATCTTTCTGAAATTATGAACAATGTTTGAATGTTAGCATGTTAGCTAACTAGCCTCACCTCGAGGAAAAGAATTAAGTTTCCCTGCATGCTATTGAAATTCCATTTCCCTGCACGCTTTGAAATACCATTTTTCTGCACGCTTTGAAATTCCATTTTTCTGCACGCTTTTGAAATTCCATTTTTCTGCACGCTTTGAAATTCCATTTTTCTGCACGCTTTTGAAATTCCATTTTTCTGCATGCTTTGTCTAATTTTATAAATCCATTTCCTTGCATGCTTTGAAATTCCATTTTTCTGCACGCCTTGATATTCCATTTTTCTGCATGCTTTGAAATTCCATTTCCCTGCATGCTTTGTCCAGTTTTATACCCTCCTTCCAATGGATTAACCCTATCTAATCTAATAATTTTAACATTTTGAGATAAATTAAATCTTTCTGAAATTATGAACATTGTTTGGATGTTAGCCAACTAGCCTCATCTCGTGGAAAATAAACATATTTTGGATTGTTTCATAATTGTTCAGGAATGTAAAATAGCAATATTTTGTAATGAACACTGGAACCTTAGTGCAACATAGTATAACAATTGCGCTTAGCTAGCTAACATAATAAATGGCGCAATTTCTGCTAATTAACCACAAGGTCATTCGCAATCCATCTCAATTTAGAGTCAAAGGTAATTTCAAGAACCACAATTGAGGGTAATTTCCTTTGAAAAATTTACACCCAGGATGCAAAATGGATAACCTCATGTACTAAAATTGGGCATGAGAAGGAAGTGAGACCTTGTTTGATTGAGGGGCACTTAATGGAAAAACTATGAATGGATGTGGGTCAGTACTATACAATGCAAATTATTATTATTGTTGTTGAGAATGTAATTATTATGATAATTTGTCAAGTTGATTTAGTTGCCATTTTTTCATGTAAATTGTTTGTGTGAGTGAAATTAAATGTATCGGTTACCATAAATAAGGCCCAATGTTTCGGAATCTATAAATTATGGAACGGTTTGTAATTTAAAATCTTGAATTTCGACGCCTGGCTTGTCCTATTAAATACTTGTTGGCGTACCGTTTGCATTTGCATTATTATCAGATGATATCGAGTGACATGCAATTTAGAAATTGAGGACACTATATTTTTTTGTTTTGGAATTCTTTCTCAGGAAAACGCCCATGGTTTTTTTAGTGAAGAATGTATTTTATGGTGTAATCATCCTTTGGTGATTATAGGTATAGAGTACACTGGGGTGTTATTGTTATCAAAATAATGAGCGATGAGTTTGAGGAGTGGATCTGAGATGGAAAGAAAAGGCAGTGATAAGGCTAAAGGGGATGTGTTTAAAAGTGATATGAAAACTACAAAGCTGAACAACAATTATAATGTGAAAGTGAATAGAGATATGTAGATTCTGTGGCGAGTTTGGGAGTTAAAAATGAGACAGAAGAAGGAAGTAGCATTTAAGAGTGAACTAAAATGATAAGGAGTGGTAAGAGATACAGAATAATCCTAAAGAAAAGGGTTGAGTGGGAATAAATGAGATGAAAAGTGGGGGATAAGGGTGAGAGGAAGAGCGAGTGGGGAAAATGGGGCAAGGAAGAGGGAGTGGGGGAGAGGATGAGGATGAGTGAAGGGGGAATGGAGAAGAAGAGTGAGAGGGAATGGGAATGGGGGACAGGAAGAGCGAGGGAGTGAGTGGGGGAATTGGGGGAGAGGAAGAGCGAGTGTGTGAAATGGGGGAGTGGAAGAGTGAGTGGGGGAAATGGGGAGAGGAAGAGCGAGTGTGTGAAATGGGGGAGTGAGTGGGGGAATTGGGGGAGAGGAAGAGCGAGTGTGTGAAATGGGGGAGAGGAAGAGCGAGTGAAATGGGGGAGTGGAAGAGTGAGTGGGGGAAATGGGGAGAGAACGAGTGAGTGAAATGGGGGAGTGGAAGAGTGAGTGGGGGAAATGGGGAGAGAACGAGTGAGAGGGGGAAATGGGGGAGAGAAAGTGAGTGGAGGAAAATGTGAGAGAAAGCAGTGGGGAGAAGAGTGGGATAAAATGAAGAGAGTACGAGTGAAAGGGTAAATAAGTCTTGACAAGGACAGAAACAATATTTTCTGGGATGGTTAGTTTATTTTTCAAAGTGTCTTACGTAAGAAGGGCAGGTTTGCTAACGGCTCTTTAGTGAATTGCATAAACCGCCCTTGTCTAGACTATTTAGGTGACTTAATTGGTGATTTGTGGTTTCTGAATCTACATTTAAGGCGAATATATGTTCAAGTATCGCCATTTATGGTTATTTTAGCGTGGTCGTTTGTCTAACTGTTGTTGAAAACTGAACTAGGCCTGTAGGGCATCAGTTTTGAATCCTTATTTGAACTGGGGGTTTGAAAACATGACCAACCTCATGGCCAACGTGTAGGCGACTAAATAAACTGGGCAGAAATTGGGCAATTCATTATTAAGGTGATTGTGGTGCTAGTCCTAGATTGCGATGGGTGGAAAAATGTCGTGCCACTTTTTTGTTAGTCCTACAAACAAAAGCAATTTCTAGTGTACCTTTTACTGCCTTTGCGGAGGTGTATTTCTAGGTCATTTTAATCATTTGTTTAAATCGGTGAAGCCTTTGTCTCTTTTAAATATTTATTCTAAAGATTTGGGAAAAGGGTGTTAATTTGGCCCTGATTCGTGTATTTTAAAACGGAAACCATTGAATGGATGAATTTTAGAGGCCATTCATGTTTGTTTTATACCATAGTTGCTTATTTAGTCTATTCTTGAATGATTTGTAGTAGTAAATCAAAACATTGTGTTTTGATTTATCAAAAATTTGATAAAACAAAATCATGAATGAAGTTGCAATTGGTACACACTGTTGTGTCATGTTTTTCTAGATAGACTTCTGAACCTTCCCGGATGTAAACATGACATGTTACACGCACAATATGTGGGTATATACAATGGGAAAGACCATATATGGACATGTCATATAAATTGAACGTAACAGTATGACACGTTTTAGACCACTGTAAATTATGTAATAAATTTTTTTTTTATAAATTCAGATGCAAGATCATATAGATTCGTAGTGCTGTAGCTGGTCATGCATGGTCATACTTTTGCAAATTTGACCATTTAAGGGCCATTCATAAAGGACGTCCTCCAGAAGGGGGTAAGGGGGCAGGGATCTGCTGGCATGGGGAGGGGGAAAGACATTTTGACAACTTTTCTGGACACCCTACATTTCAAAAATATTAAGGACGTCCATGAGGGGGGAGGGGAATTTGGGGCTAAAATAAACACTATGTGGACAGGGGTTGGGGGATGCCAATTTTTGAAGAAATTTCGAGGACGTTTTTTTTTAATGGCCCCTTAGGTTTTTAAAATTGCTTTTCTTCAACTACTTTTAAACACCACAGTATATTCGAGACAGCGTTGTACTTCATTAATTCCATCTACTTTTAATGTAAACTAACCTTCCACTACAACTGTGCAATTGGGAATTTCCTCCTAACATAAGTCGAGTAGCCTGATATAAAAACCAGCTCTCAGATCTGAGATTCCTCACTAATTACGAAGTCATTGATGGCTAAATTCGTGTTAAGTAGATCTACAACGACCTCAAATCGTTTCACCAGATATCGAGTCTACAAATTATTTATCGGGGTTTTTCAAGCTGTGATGGATTAACTAGCATATGTAATGCAATGCGATGATTAATCAAACGTTTTTTTCTCTTATAAAGGGACACGCCCATGGAATTGAAAATCATGGCTTTGTAATGCCAACAATAACATTTAATCGAGTTTCATGTAATAAATAAAAATTTAGATTTGTTCTAGACTATGGTGTAAATTCAACAAAAACTTTTCATCATCACTTAAGGTGAATCACAACCCTATCACTTTCAATGGGTGAAATTTTAAAACACAATTACTGCCAAACAAAAAGAGATTAAATAAAAATAAAAATTGTTTAAAATAGCTTGATAAATCAGCAATGGTATCACTTTTTCACTTTGAGCTGGTAGATTTTTTAAATTTAATAAACGAGTTTGAAAAATGTCCGTTAATTTGAATTCTCGTGCTGCCACCTGCTGGCCGCGTGGGCAAATCAACGAACATTTTTCAAACTTGTTTATTAATTGTGATACCATTGCTGATTTATCAAGCTATTTTAAACAATTTTTATTTTTATTTAATCTTTTTTTGTTTGAGGAAATATATATATATAATCTTATTCCAAAAACAACCAGATTTCATTAAAATTAATTCTAAAACAAACATGGGGAAATATATTTAAAATAAATTTGAAAACATAATTTAAAGAAAATCGATTTGCCCTTAAAAGACTTATTTAGGTTTTAATGATTTACGAGCGTACCATTTTTAAATACGTTTTCTGGAATTACTACGTGACAAATTAAAATAAGAAAAAATTGGATTTTAAAAAATTAATCCTTATATCTTATCCTGAAAAGTTATTGATGATTGATTTATATCCATAGCCTATATTTGAAATTATATTTAGCAGTTTCATCGTGCATGTCTAGGTGTAAAGCGTTTCTTGAACTCTTTACTAAGTTGTTGATTGATTTACTTTTTATCACACTTAATCAGTCGAGATATTCGTTAATTAAGAAAAACACCTGCATGATCAACAGGGATTTACGAAGAGGGGAATGAAACTTTCAATTAAAACTGGTTTCATAAGTCTTGTTTTTCATTATATTCTGATGTAATTTCAAATGTGGAAAATAGGACGGTCGTTTTTTACAGTTTATAAGTTGTTTTCGGAGTTAAAGCTATTAAACAAAATAGACTTTTTAATTAAAAGATTATGTATGTGTAATCACTTTTCAATTTAATCCTAATGAACATTTTTATGGCTAGGCAATCTGAAATAGTAGATGTTGAAATGAATATAGGATAAAATAGTTTTAAATAGTTAGAGAGATTATCAAGAATTTGGTGAATATTTTGTTGACTTGTTCAAAACATTGCCATATAATGAAATAAAACAAGGCTTATATAATGTGCTTTCGTGTAGCTCTCCATTTTTAATAACCCATAAGCAACACTTTACCGCACAAACAGCGCAAAATTCAAATTTTTCGTTAATTTTGGGACTCCCTATACATAGTATTTATGTTAAAAACTCTGTACCTTCATAAAAGGGTAACAAAATAGAAACTTGGCGTAGTTTATTTTCAGAGCATTATTACATAAATTACGTCCAAAACATTTTAAGGCTAAATTTTTGTTCCGAAATGGGCGAAGCATAGTTATCCGTAATCAGGATTGACTATATTTCTACATCATGATATTAAAAGCATATTCTATACTTTATATTGCGTGGAAATGATGCATTAAAATTGTACCCCATACAGATTCAAGGTAAAAGCGTGCAAATTGTAAATAGCACGCCATGCTCTGCTACGAGGGCATTTTGATGCTAAATTAAGGTTTAAGACCGAAATTAAAAATTGCATCGTCAATGCCAACCCGTAAAACAGACGACACATAATCAATTATTAACCTCCGTGAGACTACCAATAAAACACCCCTGGTACAATAAAGCGAGTCATAACTTTTTGTATTTGCATGTGTGAAAAGAGGGCTAAAAACGAATTAATCGCACCTTCGAGTATTGATATCAAGCCCTTTAATTAATATGAGCTTAATTTCTTAATTTGCAGATGGGTTACGTGCAGGGACAGTGGACGCCCACCAAGAGGCGAGGACCAATAGCAGCTGAGTTTACAGGACCTGGACCTGCCAGCATATCACTACCAACACTTATCGGAGGTAACATTTTTCAGGATATTATACCATTGCGGTGGAATCGTGCAATATGCCTTCAATATATACATGCATGCTTATTTGTCCACTGATAAATATTTATGCAAATACTTGTAAAAGTACGTCTTTCATGCCTAGTCTAATGTTAGTAGTGACGTCTGTTTTAAACCCAGGCTTATAAGGAGTGGAAAGAATACACATTTGGAATTACCTTTCTGAATGCACATGAGTCATTACGTTATACAGTAATTAACCAATAAGAACTTCCCGACTTCTGCCAAGAGTTGACTTTTCCTGATCAACACACAATGAGTTCTGACACCAAACATGTCATAATTATGGCCAAGTGAGGAAATTGCGATTTATAAATATGAACATGCAAGATTCGTGCATTGAAATATAAAAAAAATGCATTTATATAACTTGACAATGCCAGAGTGGACAAATTATATATTGCTATATTATGTTCCATACATGTCAGAAAATTCCATTTCTCTGGCATGCTTTGAAATTCCATTTCCCGGCATGCTTTGAATTCCATTTCCCAGCACGCTTTTAAATTCCATTTTTCTGGCATGCTTTGAAATTCCATTTTTCTGGCATGCTCTGACATATTCCGTTTTTGCATGCTTTGAAATTCTATTTTTTTTATAATTTAATGATTGCAAATTGCTTCAATCATGAACAATATTGTTGTTATATTAATCTCCCCTATAAATATTATCAGTGGCAACGAACGCATCATAATATATTACAGGTACTGTATCTTATGTCACCATGGTCAGTTTTATGTATTGTAAATCGCCATTTGAGCAGATTTTATGTGTGTTATAGAAGTGCCATAAAGGTGCAATGCGAACGCTTTCTTATATTTGACGACTCCTGTGTTTGCAGTAAAACTTCATTGTTTTTGAACTTAACGACTATTTGGTGACATTAGGTTGCTAGCAGGTCGATCAATAACACTAAATTCCCTTATTTCTTCTCTGTTCCTATTTCTCCCACAATTCGATGAGACCTTTTAAGGACATTTGAAATCCTCCAAAAAATCCTGTCATGGTAATGGAGCCATTTGTATTCCTCATGTCACGACTTAGCAGGAATTTTTTAAATATTCATAGGAATCTAAAGATTTTTTTAAAGAGTATTATTCAGAAAGCAAGTTTTTGAGAATTACATCGATTTTAAAATGCTCCTTCTTGAAAACATGACACGAATTCATGGAAAAAAGACTCAACACGTTCTTGGAGAAACTAAATTTACTTGATTTTTAATATTCTCTAATACGCTGATATGTAGATCATTGTTTTTTTTTTTGTAACTGGTGTGCCGCTAATTGTCTCCAGGAGTGCCGTCGAATTTTGAGGGAAGGGCAAAAAAAGATTTTAAGATCAGTTTTTCTGAAAAAATTCTTACATTCATAACCTGATTTTTCTGTGTTTAGTGAATGTTAGTGTGTCGTGATCTGAAAATTACTAAAAAATGCTTTTATATTCAATCAGATTTCATTTTCATTCCTTCTTTATTTTATCAAATTCTGGTTGAAATTTCATTCATCAACAATGAAAATTTCATATTTTTCATTGGATGGGTTTGGGGTTATACCATTAGTTAGGTACCTTGAGTCCCTTGTATCCACAATGGAAATACTATTTTTTTGCAAGAATTTGGTTGTGGATTTCATGAAATCATGCTCAAAATATCACGATTTTATGATATTCAGAAACTTTGTTTTATAAAGTAATGAAATTGTCCCTTTTATGTTGCTGGATTGATAATTTGGTACTTTGTATTCAGTGTTTTTCAACCGGTGTGCCGCGACAATTTAAGACCTAGTTTAGTGTACCGTGAAATTGTATCCCCAAATATTTGTGTTTATTCCACTATACATGTTTATTCAACAATATGCAAATAAATACCCAAGGTTTCTATAAAGTAAACCACGGAAATTTCCCTTCTTTTGTCTTAACTTTTAACCTGCCAACTCTATAGTCTTGAGTCATGTATAGTTGTAATTCTAGACTCACTCCTTGTTTCTGAATTATTTATTTCACCCACTTAAAGTCCCAAAAACGGTTAAAATAATATTAGAAATTACGAACTGAAATGAGGTGGACCAGCTTTTTTTTTTTTTCAAAATGCAGTCCGCCCGGATGGCCTTATTAGGTCACAACCCACACTCGATTTAGACCTCATTGCGACATGTTCGGCAACAAGTTTACTTAAATTTTATGTAGGTCTAGGCCTTCGCTACACCCCGTTTTACTTACATTCACTGAAATATTTTGTTGAAATATTATTAAATTGGTGACACTATTTTTTTTTTTTTTTTTTTTTCCCTCTCCAGAATTACCTAAGTCAGAGGAATCTCAAAGTTTATTAGTAGGTTGTTGTAGGTGTATAATTTCTCATTATTGTTGTTATGTATACACACAGATGGCACCAAAAATCACCATTATTACACGTGTTACTTTATTTGGAGCTTCCATTGTTTCTTCAATTCAGCTTTTACTTTTTTCCCCTTCACTAACGAAACGATTTTTTCTGTAAAAGTTTGTTTTTGTAAGATTAATGATAACTGTTATTTTTACTGTTTTAGGTACATCTAAAGAGAGTAATAAATCAAACGCCCCATCGTTTTCTCTACACGGAAGGTGAATATATTTGAGGGCTCAGCAGCATGCCATTGTTTTAATCAAGTTAGCATTGACAACAAAAACAATGGAATAGAAACAATACTTTTTTAGATAATGGATACTTTGCATATCTTCGATTTAGATAGTACACTCGTATTCTATGGTCCTTCTATGTACATTGGGTACCATGTTTTATGTACTAATGACTAAGTTTGAAAATAAAAGGCATTCTCTAAGGGGCCAT
Organism: Julus scandinavius; assembly: GCA_034696685.1. Taxonomy (NCBI): domain Eukaryota; kingdom Metazoa; phylum Arthropoda; class Diplopoda; order Julida; family Julidae; genus Julus; species Julus scandinavius. The sequence continues at coordinate 5,714 of JAQGAE010003011.1, read as the reverse complement.
TCAAAAAGGACGTCCCCAAAATTCCTTCAAACATTGTCTCCTCCTCCCCACCCCCTGTCCACATGGTGCCCATTTTATCTATTTTAGCCCCACCCCCTTCTACCCCCTCTTGATGACTTCCTGTTTGAATGGTCCCCAAGTCAAATGAATAAAGTTCATATTTGAAAACCCAAGAAAATTGATAAATAGAAATATTAATAATTATTGAAAAAATTGATAATAAGATTTTGGCACTCATGGTATGAATGATGAATTTATAACTTTGTTTTGCAATTATAACATAGGCCAAAGAGCAAGTTGGACAACGTTGGTCCTGGTCCAGCGACCTATGACCTGACCGCCCTCACCCACACGGGCAAGTGCCACCAAGGGGGCACTGTCATCTCCGGACGTCTGAAGGAACCATCTGCATTCGTGACCCCTGCCCCCAGCGATTACACCCCCGAAAAAAGCGACGATAGCACTCATGAAGTTTCTCCAAAATTCTCCTTCGGTGTTAAAGGCAAGGATGCAAAACCCGATAATGTCCCAGGTAAGTATTTTTGAATTTTATTTGTATGGATATGATACATGCACCTCACTGACTTCTAATAACAATATCTTAGCCCCCAACAAATACAACATCCCAGGCCTTTTGGGCACTTCGGTAAAGGAAGGATCAAAGCGTCAATCCCCGGCTTACACATTGTCCGGTAGAAACAAACAGCCATCTCCACAAAAGGTAATATTAGGTTAAATAATCAACCTATTTTTAAAAAATATACGAATGTTAGTTTTCATTAAAAACTTGTTTCAAATGAAAATGTAACTTTGGTCACAATTTAAGCCGAGCGAATATGGAAAAATAACAATGTTTCACAGATATTATTTAAATTGTAACTCAATTTAATGTTTTTTTTGCATGTATAGACGCCAGGACCTGGTTCTTATAATACGATTGACGCAGATATGATCAAAAAGAAGAGTCCTCGATACACCCTAAGCACACGCTACGAACTTCCTTCAGACAAAACCAAAGTGCCCGGTCCAGGCGCATTTTCACCCGAGAAGGTAATTATGTTATTGTACACGTTGCTAACCCTCTACTCTGAACCTTTACTATAAAGGTGGGTCCAGACTACACCAAAAGCAAAAGCAGAAACATTATAGTAGAACCATGTTTTCAGAAACTTGTTTTCGTGTTTTCATGCTTTCAAAAACATTGCGTACACGCATTGGTACAAGCGCCGTAAACTGAAAACATTTTTTTATCCCCACCGCCTCTTGCGCGATCACCTTTTTTGCTTTCAAACTATGCTTTTGAAAGCAAAAAACCACTAAAGAAGTTTGCTGAAGCATCCAAACCGGAAATTAGTGAGCAAACGTTTTTAGATACATGTTTTGAAAACACTGCTTTTGAAAACTGAACCTTTACTGTACAGGTGGGTCCAGACTACACAAAAGCAGAAAGATTATAGTAGAACAATGCTTTCAGAAACTTGTTTTCGAGTTTTTGTGTTTTCATGCTTTCAAAAACATCTCGTACACGCATTGGTACAAGCGCCGTAAACTGAAAACATTTTTTATCCCCACCAAACCGCCTTTTGCGCGATCACCTTTTTTGCTTTCAAACTATGCTTTTGAAAGCAAAAAAAACACCAAAGAAGTTTGCTGAAGCATCCAAACCGGAAATTAGTAAGCAAACGTTTTTAGATTCATGTTTTGAAAACATTGCTTTTGAAAACTGAACCTTTACTGTACAGGTGGGTCCATGCAGACTACACAAAAGCAGAAAGATTATAGTAGAACAATGTTTTCAGAAACTTGTTTTCGTGCTTTCGTGCTTTCGTGTTTTCATGCTTTCAAAAACATTGTGTACACGAATTGGTACAAGCGCCGTAAACAGAAAACATTTTTTCATCCCCACCGCCTCTTGCGCGATCGCCTTTTTTGCTTTTAAACTATGCTTTTGAAAACCGGAAATTAGAGAATAAACTTTTTTCGGATACATGTCTTGAAAACACTGCTTTTGCTCCATGTTTTTGGATAGTCTAGACTGGGCTTAAGAGTTATTTTAAAACCGTTTGTATCGAAGGCTTTGCTATGATTCTCTTCTTCCATATCCACCGCTGTTGCACGGAGCAGTTTTTTATTCAATTTAACCCTGTCCTAAATAATTTACTCCACAATCACCATCGATTGATTACTAAATCTTTGTTTTTCCATTAATGATTTCCCGTATTTAGGTGAATGTTGCTAACCGCTCTGCTCCCAGCTTTACTTTTGGGCTAAAACATAGCCCTTATATCGCTTCATTAATTGACATTAGATCCAAAATGGCGAACGGTGTTGACCAATAGCAATTCGTCTCTATATAAAATGGTAATAAAAGTGCTTGAAATCCAAACCATTTGCTATTTAATGTACATGTAGATGAAAAAATGTCATATTTATTCTGAATTCTGCTCGCATTTAAATAATTGGCAACATTGATCCGGGTAGTGTAGTTTTACATTTTTTTCTTCAACAAATGTATTTATTATATACTTGTAATTTATCGAATATTTGTTCACTTTTACAGGTTAATATGGATGGTGCACCACACGTTAGTTTTGGAATTCGCCATTCTCCATACATTGGCCATCTTCCAGAAAAACAGGCGAAGAACATGTAAAACAAAATGCTTCCAGCATTTTATAAAAATCATAAATTAATGAGAATTAGATTTTGAAAGGGCAGCAAGAAAGTTTCATTTTTTGCTAAAACATTATACGAATATTTCAAATCTCGAGGCCCTTTTTTATATTATTATATCAGAAAAGCAGAGATTATGTGGGTTTTACGGTGTTAAGTTTTCAATTGGTCACAATTATTCATATGAAATTTTCCCTGCATTTATAGGTGGGTGCTACACATTTCACCTAATAGCTATACATTTCATTAATCGGCAGTTACGCAGATCTTCAGTCAGCTTTTTAAGAGATTAAACATTTCTATTAACTCGCCAAAACATTAAATTGGCAAAATATTAAAAATGTGAACTCCAAATACTTGGAACACTGGTTAATAGGGGTAGTGAGGTGTGACTACTTTATCGTGAGTCCAGTTGTTTAAGCACCTTAGTTCGAACTAAGGAAAAACCGGGAAGATCATGTATCTTCTAGGTTCGAGCTTATTGGAGTTTGACTTTCTTAAGGCCGAACTGCTGTGATAAGGCTAACAGAGACAACGCTTTAGTAGATTATTTGTCAAACATATTCTATTTTGTCACACCAAAATCTTATGGAGTAAAAGACATCTTTGCATTATCGGGACAACCGCTTAATCGAGCTAAAGTGTTCTAGTCTCGGTTTGTCCGAAATAATCCACTACACGGTGGAACCTTGATTCTACGAGTAACCGTGTGATAACCGTAAACTTGGATAATACGACCTTTTATATTTAAAATAAATTCAATTCAACTCAGTTCCCTACAGTCAGCAAATAAATTTAATTTCCGCTAAATCTGGACTTTCGCATGATAGTTATTCTCAAATTTGTGTTGTATTTTATCAATTTAAATTTTTAATGTCAGATTACAAAATTAAAATCTCACGTATTTATAAGTAAATACAGCATTTTAAGAACTAACATGAATACGGTACATTTTAAACTTTTACAAAAAAGTCCTTTACAGGTGTTTTTCAAATTACGGCACGTATATTTTGCATTATACACAACTCTGGTAATACGAACACTCGAATAATCATGGTTCTACTGAATTTTGGAGATTTGTGCAAATAATGCACATTTATTATGTTTTTCAAAAAAAAAGGTTTACATCGAAAAAGGTTTGTTTGTCATTTCACTCATTGTCGGAGCAGTCCTTCAATTCCGTCCTAAATGTAATGTTTTAGTCCAAGTTGTGCTATTTGTCCTGTCTTTATGTTTGTCCATTGTCCTTGTCCTGTCTCTGTGGCTGTCCTTTGTCCTGTCTTTATGTTTGTCCATTGTCCTTTGTCCTGTCTTTGTAGTATCCTTTGTCCTGTCTTTGTAGTACCCTTTGTCCTGTCTTTGTAGTACCCTTTGTATTGTCTTTATGTCTGTCCATTGTCCTTTGTCCTGTCTTTCTAGTTGTCCATTGTCCTGTCTTTGTAGTTGTCCATTGTCCTGTCTCTGTAGTTGTCCTTTGTCTTGCCCATGGAGATTTAACATCATTGCTTAAAACAATTTCAGATGAAAATATTTCAAAAATATAATAGACAACTGATCAAGTAAAAAAATTCATTAAATATTAGTTTGTTCGTCTGTGTTTTTGTTTGTCCTGCTTTTTTGTTGTCTCTGGTGATATATTTTGTGTTTTAATGCGTTGATTTAATGCATGTTTAATTATAAGGAGAATTTATTATAATTATTGCTTGTCATTCTTGTTTCTTTTTTTTTTTTGCATGTACTTGCATGTTTCTGTACTCACTTTTCTGCAAATGTTTCGTTGTTTTTGTCGCTGTCCTTTGTCTGTCTTTGTGAAATTTTATGTTTCAAAAAATATATATTGAAAAATTGGTGTTTTGGGAATGCATTTTGTGTTTTTATTTTGTTTATAAAAATGGAAGTGGGCTGGGAATTATTATTGCAATTTTTTAGTCTAACTAATGATTTTATGGACACCCTGAGGATTAAAATCAAATTTGGGATTTTCTGGCAGTTAACATGGAGAATATAAAAAACAGAAATTCAATTTTACAAACAAACTTGAAATATATTTGTTAAATTGACACAAAATTTAGCACAATTAAGCACAATAATGTTTTCAATATTGTCTTGGCCTACAATCATTAATAATTTACAAGTAATTTACAAGTGTATACAACTCGAATTTTCATTAAATCTCCCTCAAGCAATTTTTCTTATGCAAATTGTGCCAATAACTGTAATGTAAGTATATAATATACAGTAGCTTAGATTTAATTTGATTATTTTAAGTATAAAATTTTTAACACTGTTGTGGTAATTGGTCTATTTTTCTGTGATAATTTTTTGTAAGTGTATCGATTTATTTTTTTTGTTATAAAGCCTAGTCCACACCAACGAAAGAAAGCACGGAGCAAAAGCAAGGTTTTCGAAAACATGTTTTCGTTACAATTTTAGTTGTGAAGTTTCCGTCTCAGTGTTTCGGCAAGCTTCTAGACTCCGCCGATCATCGAAGGGGTGATCTGGATCAAGAGAAACAACCCAGCCAAAAATGAACTTAAGAAAAACTACAGAAAAACTCAACTTTACGGCGCTCGTACCGAGGCGTGTACGCAGCCGTCTGCTTAATTTGCAGACGGTGTGCAGCCACTTAGCCCGCTTTTCGGTGTAGGGTCCCAGACAATGGCGTTGAGACCTGTTGCCATTGGCTTGGTAGGAGCGTCATCATTTCCAACCTTATGCTTAGTTGTCTCTGCTTTTTTGGTATTTACACCTCTGCTTTTGGAAGCGTGCTCCTGAAAACATGTTTTCGTGTTTCGTGTTTCATGTTTCATGTTTCCTTGTTTTCTGCTTTTGCTCCTGCTTTCGTTGGTGTGGACCAGGCTTTAGTTATTCTTTCTTAACATTTACCTGCACTTTTTATACATACAAGGTGTTCATTTAGTATGTAATAAAGTTTGAACAAAGTGAACAATGTAATCTTAAGGGGAATCACAACCCTATCACTTTCAATGGGTGAAATTTTAAAACACAATTCCAGCCAAACCAAAAGAGATTAAATAAAA
>JAQGAE010003010.1:0-15925 GCA_034696685.1 Julus scandinavius | reverse complement strand
AATCATAACTTTAAATAAAAACCATGTTTAAATTTATGTTTTAAAGTAAAAATGGTTCACAATCACAGAAAAAAACCTAATTTGGACGAGTAAGCAGTGAAAATATGAAAGCTGCTGTAATTACGGTTAATTTTAATGTTTTTTTTTGTAATTTATACTTGGAATTTTAAATTGACGTGCTGAAGTAAACACAATTAATCAATGTGGTGTTCTTTTTCTTGTAAAATTTGTCTTAATTTCGCGTGGACCACTGTGCCCCATGCCATGTCCCACTGTGCCCGGTATAGGGGCACAGTGGGACAGTCTGCGCAACCAATTTTAATCTTTTATAAGAAAAAAAACTAGTAGCTCTAAAACGATGACAAAATGTATACAGATCATGAAGGCTCGTATATTTCTGCGTTATTCTTTTAAAATGCTACGAGTTAAATATTTTCCCAAAAAAAAAAAAAAAGAACTCTAAAAAGTGTACCCACTGTGCCCCGGTCTCCCCTACAGAAGCGTACTAAATTTCAGCGAGCTTTCCTGCAATCTTTTGTAATCGCAGTTTGATTAACTTTGTGTTTTGTTTGTTGTTCAGGCAAAGTGGTCCCATTCCTGGAGTTGACCGTTGCGCACGGTTCCGCCCTAACCATCCTGGCCATCAGTTTCGAACGGTACTACGCCATCTGCAAACCCCTGAAGGCGGGCTACAAGCTGACCCGCATGAGGGCCCTGGTGATCATCTTGGCCCTTTGGGTGTTCGCCACCCTCGCCACCAGCCCTATGGTGTTCATGGCAAGGTACGAGCAAGCCACCTACTACGACCTGAGCACGGTCGCCGTGTGCAGGACTGCGGTGGTGGCCCCGTGGGAGCAGGTGTTCCACGTGGTCATCACCCTCGTCTTTTTCGTGCTGCCCTTGCTCGTGCTGGTGGTCATCTACACGGTCATCGTGCGTCACCTGGTGGCAACGCCAACCATCATGGGCACCAAGCTGGACACGTCCAACATGCGAGCCCGCCGTCAAGTCGTGCTCATGGTGGGCACGGTGGTCGTGTTCTTCTTCGTCTGCCTACTGCCCTTCCGGGTGTTCGTCTTCTGGGTGATTCTTGTGTCCGACGTGCGGGTGCTGACCATGGAGCAATTCTACAACCTTCTGTATTTCTGCCGAATCATGTGCTATATCAACTCGGCCATCAACCCCATTCTCTACAACCTCACCTCCACCAAGTTCCGGAACGCCTTCATGAGGGCGTTGGGCTTGAGGCGTCAGCAGGACAAGAGACACCGGCTGGACAGGCAGACGACGTTCAACACGACGTACACCTCTCTCTACAGCAGTCTCAAGGTGAGGGCCGTGGAGAGGACAGTGAACGGACACGTGATGCTCAGGCAGAACAGCGCCCAAGACAGTGCGGTATGAGGAGAAACGTCCGCGCCCGCGAAGGCTTTCTTGGAGCGAAAATAGGTCCCAGGTACTTTACTGTCGATGCACATCGATGTACTGCTTTTACCCTAAGACAAGGCCGACGACGGAAAAAGAAGAAAAGGAAGATTTGTGCATGAAACAGTACTGCAACTTTTATGGGGCAGCGTCGCCAAACATTGGAATGGATTCCTGACAGGACAGTAATTTTCCCCGAACACAAGGGTATTTTATGGGTGGCTCTCCTGATCGCCGCATATATATACCGTCTGATGGAGATCCCTGGAAATGAATTGGAAAGGGAAGGAAGGACTAGAATGAGGAGGATGAAGGTATTTTATGGTTGGCTCTTATCTAGGATACTGCCCTAGGATAGGGGATTTCAAAATTTGTGATAATTTGATTTTTTTACTCCCAACAGCCATTCAGAACTTCAAGTTTGACACAAAACTTAAAGAAAAATGTCCACAGTATTTTTATGGTTGGCCCTTACCCAAAACCTGTAACTATCCTAGGATAATGGATTTCAAAATTTGTGATAATGGAATTTTTTTACTCTCAACAGCCGTTCAGAACTTCAAGTTTTACACAAAACTTAAAGAAAAATGTCCACAGTATTTATGGTTGGCCCTTACCCAAGACCTGTAACTGCCCTAGGATAATGGATTTCAAAATTTGTGATAATTGGATTTTTTTACTCTCAACAGCCGTTCAGAACTTCAAGTTTGACACAAAACTTAAAAGAAAAATGTCCACTATTTCCACAATTTTCCCTCTAGGGAAATGCAAAAACTGATAAAAAAAATCGAAATTTCATCCTCCTCATTCTCAGTGGTGTATATAAATTTTCATTTGTAAATTATGTATTTCTAGTCCGATTACATGTTGCGTGCCTTTCGTGTGTTTTCATTATTATTATTATTTTTTCTCTTTCTTCATATTCTGCTTTCGTGAGTATTTTGTACAGATGAAACCGCCTTTGAAAGTTGAGAATATAATGGGGAAAATCTCGAGTAACGTTTGATTTAATTGGCCTATTTTTTATTTTTGTAAACCATATAAGATCATAGATGAAACGCAGACACTCTACATTTTATTCAATTCGTTTTCGAGTTTAATCGCATCGCTTAATTAAATATCTTGAGAATTAATTAACTTTCTATTTACGGTATTATAAACACTTATAAGTGTGTTGCAGCGTCGATGTATGGTAAGTTATGAGCGGTTAGTTACTTATATTTGTGCCATTTCATTTGGAAAATTCAACAGGAACATCGTGAATGGATGACCCCGAGGAATTGAAATAAGAAGCAAAAGCTGAACCATGATCTACATGTATATTAATTAATCAGAATTAACGCGAGGATCGAGTTTCACGCGTATATGAAACTCTGAAATTGAAGATTAGCTTAAGATACAATTTATGATATTTAGTTCATTAAAGTTCTACGACTTGATTTTAATTTCATCTATACAACAGGTTCAACTTTGATCATCTAATCGTTGTTGAAATTTAATCTGCGACACATTATTATGTCCCAAAGTGGAACCTCGGTTTATGAACGTCTCTGGCTACGAAAAAATCGGTTTACGAACACCATAGGTTGTTTCGCTTCACGAACGATGCTTCAGTTCACGAACACATTTCTCTGGACCACCGATCAAAGGTCCGAGTTTCTGCAATTGTTTTACTAGTTCCAGCAGAACATATTTGTTTACAAGTTTTTCTAAATATAAAGCCGGCTCTACACCAAGACGCACATGTATGTACGTACTTATATACACGTTTTTTACAAACATGCAAAAAAGTTTGCCTTCCGGGGTTGTTTCAGCAGCCATTTTGAAAATAAATGTAAATATCAAAATTGTGCACCTATTAAATGTCTTTAATAATTCCATTCCAATAATCATGTTCTATTTCCTAGCTGTTCCATTTTTACCTATTCTATTTTTCAAATTTGGAACACTAGCATGAGGTGGCAACTGCCAAAAACGTCACAACAAGTCATCTGCATAACATCTATAAGTATAATGCATTGTAATTAAAAATAACCTAACAACTTTTATATTTATTTCCTTTTTGGCACTTAAGAAATTTATGATCTTCAGTACACCCGAAAATCAGTTTATTTTTACCGAGGATGGCCTTCCATCTTAGCTATTTGTCGTTTATAAGCTTATATGATTCTGCGGCTTCCATGAAGATGTTATTAAGAATGAGATCAGGGTCCTATTCGGGCGTTAACCTTTGATTTCTCTGCAGTTGCATACATAAACTTTGCGATATCAACGTGACGTTCATATTTGGAAAAGAGGTATGTAAATGTAGCCATTTAAACTTCTCGTTGTCCTTGCTTTCGTTACGGCCTTGAATTAGCGAATGGCAGAATGAATAGGCGAAACTAGGAACGAGTATTCGATGCACGCGTCTTCGTTCTTTCAATATAGTTTGAAAATGGATGTCGAAACGAAGAGAATTGATTTAGACAAGCCCCTTTGGGACCAGTCGACATTCATCGGGCGTTTGAAGCACTTTTTCTGGGTCACCGATCCCAGGACTGTCGTCGTTGGGGATGCTCAACTGGATAAGGCCAAACAACTGTTGCAAGACTACAGGTACATTTATGAAACTCACCTTTAAATAAGCCACACCCGTATTTTATTTAATTAGCACAGTACACCCTATACTGTCTGCAAAACCAGTAGTTTAGAAATGATAAGATGGGTCAAATCCATACAGTGAAACCTCGCTTAACGAGCACCTCGCAAAACGAGTAATTCGCATAACGAGCAATGTAAATTGTAAAAAAATGACTCGCTTAACGAGCGACGTTTCGCATAACGAGTGATGTGGATAAAGAAATCCGCTACAAATTTATTCAATGATTATAATGTGGTGTCGCGTTTTTACTAAATTTTGAAGTGATCGGTAAAAACAAATGTCTCTAGGCAGCTTTCTAGTAAAAAGGAATTAGGTATGAATGTATGTAGGTAGTAATATGTCTTTTTCTTTGAATAAATGTTACACATAACGTTTTTTGAGTATTTTTTTTGTTGAAAATTTCAATTTTTGAGTATTTTTTTCGGCATGGAACGCGCATTATCGTATTTTACTTCAGTTTATATGGTAACAATTGTTTCGCTTAACGAGTGTTTGGCTTTACGAGTAAGACTCCGGAACGAATTATACTCGTTATGCGATATTCCACTGTATTTAGAGGACCCTCTACGTCCCTTTGTGGTATTGGCATATACAATTGTTGGGCCTGCAAGCACAATTTATTTTGGGGCCCATCATAGCGGTAGGTGCCTATAGTGACGGCTGTTTCACAGCCAGTACTGGGTCCTAAATTATTGGTTGCCAGAAATTTTTATAAGAAATATACATACGCTTATACAATTTTCACAAAATACATAATTGAAATAAAGGTCCAATTAGTTTTTTTTTGTAATGCAGTATACATATTATTGGCAGTATAGATTAGTTAATAAATGTAATTATAGATTGTTATAATAGGACTTTTTAGGTTTCTTTAATTTTAAATATATGGTGGAAATATTTAAGGTGAATTACAACCTGGTGATTTCAATGGTGAAATTCGAAAACACACTCACAGCCAAACAAAAAGAGATTTTTAAAAATAAAAATTGTTTAAAATAGCTTGATAAATCAGCAATTGAAATTGATAGTCGTTTTTCACTTTGAAATGGTAGATTTGTTTTTAAATTACTAAACAAGTCTGAAAAATGTCCGTTAATTTGCACACCCTGTCCAGTCCGCCACTGTTCACAACCATTAGCCGTTACATCTCACGGAGGCCCCATCAAGCCTTAGGACCGAACCTAATTGCTAAATAATAGGAAGAAAATTGAATACATGTCACAAATGTGATCAAATTACCATAATTAATTAATGACACGTTAGCAATACGATGTACAGTATATATGCCGAGGTTACCCCGCATCCAAATTTAACTGGCGTTTTATCATAATAGTTCAACTAAATTTTCTAATGGATTTAGGTTCTATAAATTTCCAATGTTGTACGATATGGGATTTTTATTGTGGCCGTTGCGTTCGTTAAAACTTTGTGGAAGTTGGTGAACGATGATTCAAGGCAAATATCTCTTTGGCGTTTATTGTTTAGTGAACTTTGCGAAAAAACAATTTTGAGCAGCACAGGTCGTGTAATGCACGTTGGAGAATTGTCGAGACCATATGCAAACACCGAAATATCCGTTGATCTCTGACAATTTACGTTTGTTAACGCATTGTTTAAATTGTTGCAGAAATGGAAACGAGCCAGATGGTACGACGGTTAACGACGTCATATTCGCCAAGAAATTATACGAATCAGCCTTTCACCCCGATTCGGGCGAGCGGATGAATGTCATTGGCCGGATGTCTTTCCAAGTGCCCGGAGGCATGGTGATCACCGGTTGTATGCTGCAGTTTTATAGGTAGGTTTGCAGAAATTCTGCTTCGCTTGGTTTGCTAAAGTTGAGCTAGCCAATGCTAATAGATAAGTTTGAAATGCATGTAAAAAGTCAGTTCATACACAAGTTTTTTATGTTGTGTTTGCTTAATTTTTTGTTTCATTTTCAACATATTTATAAGATTAAAATATTAGAAATTAGCTTTTTTAACTTGTGCCATGGCCCACTTTAATGGGCTTCCAAAAATCCCCAAATATGTCACAGTTGTTTAATGGAATTGTTTAAAAACATTGTTTGATTCAAACAGGTGCTACCATTTTTCAGTAATTTCATTTTAGATTTCATAACATTTCTCCCACAATTGCATAAATCGCTGGAATTGGGTTTGGAAATGTTGTCAGTGATATCTTATAATGAATTCAGTGTTTTCAACTGTTGTTCCACGACAAATTTAGGCCAAGTTTAGTGTGCCATGAGCTGAAATTTTTTAAAATATATGCTCTGTTAGACGATTGCTTTTAAACACCCTCGTACGATTCAGAGAAAGTTGAGCAACTTTAATTTTGGTGTGGCCCTTCAGATGCCCTGAAACACACTCTCCTTGCTTTTTTCTCAGTTTTGGAAACATATTGTGTTTTACGCCCTCTCAGATTAATAACATGCGCTGCTTACTTTAATTAATGTATGGTACGAGACCCAATTTTATATTATCGTAGGTTATACCAGCTCTAATTTTCATTTTGCCTTTCTATAATTCCTTTGGGGTTTCCCCCAAGGTATACACCTCTAACTTTTCATTAAGATAATTTCGTGCACACGTGAACATACATCAATTACTCTTATTTACTCGATAAACATCGAAATGCACTTAAATTCTCCAAATGCCCTTTGATATTTGAAATAATTTTGTGTGTCCATGAGCTAAAAGTGAACTTGGTTTGACTCATGAGTGTATTTACTTACCTCCGTTTGATTTTATTCAATTTGCAAAATAAATATGAATTCATCTGACCAATTTCATTTAGAGTTTCTAGTTTTTTCCGACAGAACAGTTCCTCAAGTGGTATTTTGGCAGTGGATTAATCAGTCGTTTAATGCCCTCGTTAACTATACCAACCGCAATGCCGAGTCTGACATCTCCGCAGGGTATATCTAATTTCGAAAATATTTTTAATTAGAGCTTGCCATCGTTCTTCATTTTTATTTGCATTTTTTTTTAAATAGCCGAATCGGCGTGGCTTATGTTTCGGCAACCTCGAGCGCTTTAGTGGCAGCTCTAGGACTAAAAAAATATTTGGAAAAGGTAATATTCATTTTGTCCACGTTATTTTAATTATTTAAAAATTGAAAATAAAAACTTTTATTTTTTCCCAGAGAGCTTCACCGTTGTTATTTCGTTTTGTGCCATTCGCAGCTGTGGTAGCGGCCAATTGCGTTAATATTCCTTTAATGCGTCAGAGGTAATGGTAATTTCATTTTGAAGCAAAGTTTTAAAATAATTTATTAACAACGTTAATTATGTGATATTTTATACGTTTCTGTATGAGATGCTATGTTTACATATAAATAATAATGCAATGGTATGTCTTTTCAGCGAGTTGACGGATGGTATTTCCGTGTTATCAGAAGATGGAAAATATTTGACGGAATCGAGGGTATGCTTGTTTCTGCAGTGTATTATTTCGAAAAATGAGTGTTTAAGAACTTGTCAAGTTTTTGAAACTTTTAGTTAGCTGCTGCTAAAGGGATTACTCAGGTTGTCATTTCTCGTGTGGCCATGGCGGCACCAGGGATGCGTAAGTGTTATAATTGAAATCTTTTCAATAATTATGTCGCATTTCCATTAATTTTTTTTAAAGTTGTTGACTCGTCAAATCAATGTATTTTTCACACCAAACTAGAGGTTTAAAGTATGGTGTTGTGAGACCACTACTGAATTTTCTTATTTTTATACAGTCGTATTACCGGTGATCATGGAATGGCTCGAAAAATATCATTGGATGCAGAGAATTAAGCCCCTTCACGCTCCGATTCAAACTGTTCTAGTGGGCTGCTTGTAAGGATTATCCCGACTCTGCCTTATTATCATTTTATCTTTCCGAATGCTAACAGGTAGTAAAAATTGCCCTCGTTTTTGTCACAGCCTTCTTTTTATGACGCCTGCAGCCTGCGCATTGTTCCCTCAGAAATGGTAAGTGATTTTGGCACTTTTATGCGTTATAGCGCACATTTTTTTCCCTTTTATAATCGAGTTTCCCCCGTTGTGTCGTTTCTTTTTAGTTCCATTCGGGTGACGACCCTCGAAAAATGGGAACCCGAAAAATACGTGAAACTTAAAGAAAACTGCGGCAATAAACTACCCGAATTTGTCTACTTTAATAAAGGGCTTTGAAAAGATTATTGGTATGTCGGATGTAATTGATTTTTCATAAAAAAATATATATATATTTGTAGTAGATTTGTTTATAGATTATTACGTTATTGAATAAAATGTATGATGTAGGATCATGTGATCGATATAAGCTTTTTTTACGTAAAAATATCTTGCTAATAATAACTCCAAATGTGTTATGCTGGCGTTCCATACTTTCGAATTTAGTTTCCCGGTTTGAGGAGAGGTGGCGCTGGCAGCGACCATGTGCCACACGCACGTGGTGTTCGATACAGAACATTCTGGAACTACCGGTCTTGATAGTTGGAGAGTGAAAATTAAGGTAGGAATTTCGGGGACTTTATTTTTTGAATTCATTTGGTTAGGTAGTCTAGTTTCATCCGTTTTGTGATACCAGCTCAACGTTTCCGCGGATAACCGTGGTTTATCTTTACTTTAATGTTTATATAATTAGTCAAAGAATTCCAAAGACGAATTCGATTGATGCCCTGAGGTTATTACGTAATCGCTCCATTTTTAACATTCTTGAGCCCAACTCTGCTCACTGCTATCATTTTTCTGTCATTTCTTGTTGTTGCTCTGGTTTGAAACAGGCTGATCCTGTTGATGTGGACGTGCTGGTAAGAATTGTAACACTATTTGAATTGATATTATCGTTTTAGTATTACTGTTTCAAATATAATTGTTAGTCGCAAATTATTATTTTTTATAAGCATGTAGCAGGTGTTTTTGTCATTTCAATGCTAGGGCATTGGTTATATTAGAAATGCGAATTATGTAGAAAAAATGCGTATGCTCAATTGGAATTGGGACTGGTGAAAAATATGCATTTGGACAGGTTCATTTATACACGGGTTACCGAGTCGGGACCAGCACATTTGATGCATTTAGAGAGGTTATTCATTTAAACAGGATGCATTTATACAGGTTCTACCATATTTGGACCAGTGGTGGATTGGGTCTGAAAATATTGTAAAAAGGGGTGTGGGGCTCCTTTGCATTACACCTACAAATATGTATAAGACTAACATTTCATTTTAGTAATAAGTACTAATTTTTTACACAAATATATGTAATGGACACTTATGAGAACTCTATTTCGAGTTCTAGTACTGGAAAACACAACAACCCCTGTACCACAGTTGTTCAAATCGCATGAACTTAAGACAAAGCATGCATCTTAAGTCCCAGATGCATACCACAGCTGCCACAGAAAGATGACCAAGACTGTGACAAGACAGCTAAATTTGAGACTCGTGCTTTAGATGAATCTTAAGAGGCCAAACTTGAGCTGCAGTTTGGTGAGAAACTGTGGTACGGGAGTAAGACTCGCTTGTTAATAACAAAACACAACTTTAGCACCTTTAACTTAGCCGTGCCAGCAATGCCTGGCCGAGGTCCTATCCCGGATCGATCAACTTGATCCACGTCCTTCTTTTGGACGGATTTCTGGCTTACGGAAACTACTTACGGGTGTCTTGTTTCCAGGCAAATGCCGGGGTAGTTCCTCTAAAAATCGGCCGTAACAGTGTTCCTTTCTCTCCTTATTCTTCTACTTGCTCTTATGCTAGATTTGGGGATATATCCCCGACATCGTCTGGGCGCTCTCTAGCTTTCGATGCCTTTGGGCCCCTAACCCCAACCAACAACAACGAAAAACGGTGCAATTAATTTTTTTGCGAAATAAATGTATATTAAAAGCTATTAAGCTATTAAAAGGTCATTAACATTTTTAACATATTGTCTAATGTTTATGGGAGTAGGGGCAATTTGACACGATAGGGCCAGTCAGCCACTAAATTAAGGTGCTAATTTAGAGACAGTAGCGCAGTAACAAATTTCTACGTAGAGATTAGTACTCTGGCGTTTCCCAGAAATACTGAAGAAAAACCAGTACTTTGAAAATCAGTTAATGCAAGCTTTTGAAACAATGTGGCAAGTTTTTTAACATGCAAACGCACCAACCTTTGTGTTCTCAACTAACATTCGGAACAAAGAATCCCCAGTAATGGCTAACTTAAGGTATCCCTATTCTAACAAGGGATTGGGATTCTTTGGGTACTAACACACTGAAACTAACATTTTTTAACAAAAAATATCTATGTAATAAACACTCACACATACCCACAGACTTTATATCTACAAACAGAAAGGGATGACCCTCCATCACATACCTGCAAATTTTGACTGCAAGGGGGGACTTCACCCCCAAAGGGTTTTAAATGTGCACAAAACAACACAGATACAAATTACCACAGACAGCAAACCCCACATCTTAGGATCGAGAGTCAAGCGTACAACCACCGCCATAATCAATAATGGTTCATTGAAACAACTTTAAACTTCTTCGCTAATTGCTTTTTAATGATAAGACAGTTTGACCTCTTCTAATAAATGACTCCTGCAAAATAAATCTGCTAAAACGCTGGACAAAGATAAAAATTCGGCTTTAATGCTGCTAAGTAAGATTACATGTGTAGTGCATGGATATGCTTCTAAGTTGAACTGTTGACAATATTGTTGAATTTGAAATTGATAAAACAGTTTTGGGGGGAAAGGAATCGCCAGCGAGGAGGAAAAAATACTATCTGCATTGCCACAGCTAATATTTAAGGCTAGGCTGTTAACCACAGTGAAACAACGCGATTGAGCACACAGACACTTGTACCAGTTCAGGAATTTTTCATCATAAATTTATACTCTCTTAGTAAGAAAAATCTGATACTTCTAATTCACAATATACAAACATTACACTTATAATTAGCCATTGCCGTGCCAGTTTTGTCATGAGGAGTGTGTTGTCGTCATACAGAATGGTAACAGCGTGTTAATAACACAGCAATTGACATAAATAATAACTTTTTACTTATTTCAGCAGCACTGTGAAATGTGATAACCAAAGGATTAGTCAACAACAGTTATTATTTAATAACCAATAGTAGATTAAACTAATTTTTGTTTGTACTAAATGCAGTTAAAGCCATATGTTAGCCAATCTTAGATTATTCTCTCAACTCTCAGCTTTTTCATTGCACCAAATCTAGTTCATCTAATCGTATACAAAATCCAGAATTTGACCACACGTGGCTTATTTGGTTCTCAATTCACTGATTTCTTGCTAATTTGCTATCCAAATAATAGGCTCACAGAGCTTTATTTTTAGCTAAATATTAGTTAGGTATTTAAGCATGTTGAATAACATTTTGTCACTTTGTATTTAAGCATATTCTAGTGGTTTGAAATTGCTGATATCTCATATCTTTTGGATTAATTCCAAACGTCAATCAATTAATTCATTTACTCGATTGTTTGCTAATCATTTGGTGATCACACGCGTTTAATGCCAATAAAATTCAACTATCTATTTAGCGGTAAAGTAAAAGTAACCACGATAACTCCCTCCTATATTAATCCGTAGGTGTGGTGATGTAGACAAAATAGCCATTGAAGTTATATGGGAATTTCGACTAGGATTTAAGCCACAATATAACCACAATGAATGGAATAGTTGATCCATCGTGAAAATTGAAGCTTTAATTAATTTATTAAACATTAAAACCATGCAATGTGAAATAAGGAATCTCCCAGTTCAAATCGGCCAGCCTCAACTCGACTCGTTTGAAGCTTATTTCATAAATAAGTCTGGAATCAAGCGAATTAATTTAGGAGCGTAAACATCAAATTTGATTTTTTTTGCTAGCTAATATTTTATGGTTAAGAAACAAACACATTTAATTTCATGCAACTGGCTCTCTCTCGATGAACCGGATTTGGTTTGCACAAAAAAGTAAATGTGCCGCCAGGAAGGAAACTGTTTCGGAAAGAGCCGCTTGTCCCTGGGGAAAACGAACTGCAAATGTCAAATACAAATAAAGCAGCTGCAAATATCTCAGCCAGCATTAAGATATTGAAATGTAGAAAATACAGATCGGAAAGGCGGGCCCCCGGTTTCCATGGACGAGCGAGCCATTCACAAACTGTAAATGTAAACGAATTTTAAATATGTATCTATGATTTACGGATGGTTTTACAGCTACAGTGGAGTCTCACTTGTATGAAACATTCAGTTATACAAACAAGTTTCTTGTTCCCCGGCAAAACTCCATTTAACCCTGTATAATGCATTATTAGCTTATACAGTATTCAGTTATACAAAATTTCCACTTGTACAAAGGGTGATTCCTTCCCCCGATGTAATCCCCTCGTGTAAATACTATTCAATTATAAGAATAGCTTTTTCACATAATTGTGAAGCATTTTGTCTATTCTAAAGACTTAAACAAAAAAGAGTGATGTTATTATTGACTGTGAACAGGTCTTATATAATATGTAGCTTGCAGGAAAAACAAGCCAGCTAAAATTAGTTTTTTTAAGACAAAATAAGCACATTTCTGAAGATGTAACTTAAGTTACATGTACCTTATTGTTTGTGATTATATCAAATACATCTTGTTTTTCGTTTCGGTTCTTTGTATGTACATATACATTGACATAACTATTACACAACATTTTTTAAGAAGAATTATTCTCTATTTATTAAATATGAATTAATAAGAATGTTCTGTTCCCTCTTGTATTCGTAAAAGTGAGACTCCACTGTAAATGCGCTGGATATATTTTAACCGATAATCCCTTATCGATTAAACTTACCTCAACGGACATTGCCGAGTAGGTTATCAGTCGAGCGATGATACAACGTCACTGCCCAAACGTTTTCCAATGCAAAATCTGAGGAGAGAAGGAAATAAACCGGTCATTAATTTATAGACAAATGATTAATTAATACTTGTAGCAATGCGGTGGAATTTAGTAAAACTTACCCAATTCCTGCACCTAGTAACAATGACACTAGATTGGTTATCATCAAAATGGAAAAAAACTCGGCTGAAAATAAGCCCCTTTTCAGCACCTTAGAGTGGCGCATGCTGAGACACGAAGCCTTCGATGTTGGATGTTGAAAATTAAACTCTCTAAAACAATTGATTTTAAGAAAATGTAGGTTGAATTAAATATACATAGTATGTTTTCCCATTACTCGTTAGCTGGCGATTACTCACTTGGGTGGCTCTTGATCTGGCCTACTTGACCACTCGTACAGCCAGTAGTCCTTGTCGTACTCGACCACATTTTCCTGCTTAGGTTAAGAAAATTATGGTTGAATATTCTCGGTTGGCATTACATATCCAACGCACCAAAGCTGCGGCCTTCGAACACTTACTCTGTTTGGGTTTATGTAGAATTCTCTAAGACCTTCTTCGATAAGCATCTCGTCATCATCTGGAAAACTCGAGAGGTCATTCGGGCGAGCAAGTGGGACTTCTGGGCTGTTCGGTGGGCTTTTTGGACTGAAAAAGAAAGTTTATCAGCACGATGGACATGTTAAACACGTGTAAAACTGATTTGTGCAAATCCTTTTGCTGACGTTTTCGGGCTGTACCAATTCTTAAGACTAAAAGACTCGTATGACTCGATGAGCATACCTTTCACGATGAGACAACTCTCCACTGATTCCGGAGGATGCTTGACTCAAATTACGCTGAGCTGCCCGTAGCAGCCTTTTCGTATTACCGTTATGGTTCATTTCCATTGATATTAGCTCTCCGAGATTTAAACCGCTTAAATCTACCCATGAATCTAAAATAAATAAAGTTAGATAATGATTAAAGATGCATACAGGTACACTTTGCCTGTGTTTTCAACTTGCTTTCGTTCCTACTGTCAAGTATCTGGGGGTTTATTTTACCAAAAATCTCTCTTGGAATCGCCATTTCACAAAAATTATCGGTGCAACGAACCAACGCCTTAGATTCATTCAAAGCGCATTTCGATAATGTGCTGGAAAATTTGGCGGAAACTGGCTACTCAACTCTGGTTCGCCCTGTGTTGGAATATTGTGCTCCTATTTGGAACTCTCACATGATGGTCCATATTCACGATATAGAGATGGTCAAGGGTAGGGCAACCAGATGTGTTATTAAAGGGCGATTACCAACATTCTGTGATTGTGACAGAAATGCTCCACTCTCTAAATTGGGACACGTTAAGGTCCAGACGCGAAAAGTTATCTATGGATTATTCAAACGATTTAATCTTTCTCGTAATTCACATATTGTTTCCCATAGTTTAACGCTTAACTATGCTACAAATCAGACATAATCACTTCAATCCTTCAACAGAGCTTCGTGTCAAGACGGATGCTTACTATTGGTCCTTTTTTGCACAATTAGCCGATGTAATAGCCTTCCTGGCGAATGCCCAGATTTAGTGGAAATTCAATCTGTTTGTTTGTTGATTTTTAACGTTGGCATATTTCTGCAATACGACTGCTAAACACCAACGCCAGGGAATGAGCCTTCAACACCTACCTGGGAATTTTACTTATGAGGGGGGACTTTCACCCCCTCTCGAGGGGTCTTTAAACTTGCAACAATCAACACCGGACCTCGGTTTAAACTCTCATCAGAAAGAGTCGCCACTTAGGAAATTTCTCCTATCTGTAAAAATTCCCTACCTCGACCTGGGAGCGAACCCAGCATCTTAGGATCGAGAGGCAAGCACCCACTCGAACGCCGGCGGAATTAAATCTAACAATGATGTCTTAAGTCGCTACTGACGTAGGAGCATTCTCCTGAAATTAGGTATGACCCCCTACCATATGCCATTTATTTACTAACTGTTGAGTTTTGTTAGTGCAAGTCTGCGGAGGCTTTATTAGTTTAAAAAATCCAGATAAGCAATATTTTTATAAAATAATTAACTCGTGTTTTTTTAATACGTGACGTTCATAACATTCACTTGTGAAGTCATACGTATATGCAAAACAGTTCAACATTTTTGACTTCGTGGACACGTGTTTAAGCAGTTTTACATTATACTCTGAATTGCGTCGTTATTAGCGTTTGTAAAACCCAGCACCCCTTTGATTCCCCATAATTACGTAATGTTTGCAGTTTCTTTTAGCTACGCATGATTACGATAAGAGTGTACTTCTAGTAGCGTATTGTTAAGTTTTTTTCGCCCCTTTTTTTCCAGGGTGAATGGCTTCGTTCTCGGATTGGAAAACAAGCGAGCGAGAGAGTTAGCTACGTAGAATTCGGTTGGAATCGTTGCCAAACAACTGTCACGGCCAATTCTGCGTCCCGATCGACCTTCAGAACGTCACATTAGTACAGTGAACTTGAGGAGAAGCGTCGAAAGCCATGTAAGTCAAAGTCATTCGCTCCGTGTTTCTTACTGCGCACAATAATCTTCGCATAACCATAATTATCATCGCGAAAAGTATTACTTAACAGAGCAGTCTGAAAACAGATTCCGCCCTTCGTTGGATGATCAGGGCGTTGAATTAATATAAGCCCAGGCTAATTGGAATTTCCCCAACACTTGTGTCCTCCATATTTACAAGGCCCTTAGACATTTGTAGAGCCCTCAAGTTGCAGTCAGTGCACATGGAATTGAATCAAGTGGGAAAACAGTGTGTTCTTAACAGTACAGTGGAACCTCGCTTAACGAGCAATATAATTTTTTTTTAAATGACTCGCTTTACGAACGTCGTTTCGCATAACGAGTGACGTGGATAGGGGTGATTCATAAATAATGTCACACTTTTTTGCCTCTTTTTAAACACCACCCACCCCTTTGTCACAAATTTTACTACACCCCATCCATAATGATGTCACAACCCGTCCATTAT
>JAQGAE010003009.1:0-15939 GCA_034696685.1 Julus scandinavius | reverse complement strand
GGTTCACATATAACAGTAATATTAGAAGAAAGCAGTTTAATTACCAAAAAAGAAACCGCATCTTTATTATTTAGAATTGTGCAGATCGTCGATTTTGCCATGTTGTACTCCTTGGCAAGATCCAAAACGCGATGTTTAGCTGTAATTTCCTTATTTAAATCAACATTAATACGTTTGTGATTCTTCTTAACGCCATATTCGCTAAAACTTTGCACTTTTTTGGTAGCACACAGGGTTTTAGCCCGTTCCTAAATTGGATTAACGTTCGTAAATCGAAACAACATGCGGTGTTCGTAAATCGAGGTTCCACTGTAATTTGTATATGGGCATTACAAAAACATGTGTATACATGTTAATAAAATATTGAAAAACTTGCATACGTCCCCATATCTAAATCTCACCAAACATGTAGAATTTAAGCAATTAGTATCAAAAACACATTTTTTTTGTAGTTTTATAGACTTCTTTTTACTAGACCACTTAAAATGTAAATTTGAAGTTAAAAAGTCCTATAATAAAGGGATTAATTTTGGAAATTCTCCAAATTCAATTTCGGGTTAGAGCTGAAATAAGTTCAATTTGAAAACCAGAAATTGAAATTAATAAAATGGATTCGATGAAGAAAGGAAATCAATTTCAATTTTAGATGAAATGTATTAAAATGGGGTCCGAACAGAAGGGACCTTTCATTTCCGTCATTCGGGTCCGAATAACCGAGTTTTCCGGGTTTTTTTTATATAAGAAGTTTTCGGCGGTGAAAAAAAATATATATATATAATAACGTGCTTTCAGAAAACGGATTTTAAAAACGTGAATTAGCATTTTTATTGAATGTATTGAAATTGCATTGAAAGGGCATTGAAAGAGCTTCAGGAGTATTCTTAATGTAAGAACGAGGGCGGGCTAATGCAATAGAGCTCATTAAGTACAAATTTACGAATTAAATTTTGATTGAAATAGAGGAAAAGAAATAAATGTCGAACTTTTAATAGGATTCGTAAACTTACCCCAATATTAAAGAGGATGTGCCCTAAGAAGCATCAGTAAAAATCCTAAGGCATTTCATTACTTGCCTTCAGATACTTACGGTCAATTTACATGTCCTTCCGTCCCCATTCAGTGTCAAAACAGTTTGGGAAAAAACGACGGACACTATGCTAGACGTGTGTGAATGCTTCAACATTATTCCAAGAAAAGGAAAAGATATAAGGAAGTTTCCCAAACTGAATTTCCCTGAATGGAGACGGAACGGAAGCGTCATTGATGTGTGTAAATCTACCTTTATAATAAAGGCCCTGAACACTTCTGGATTGTATGCCGAATAATGGGACCACATTGGGTCCTAGAGCGTGACTGGTCCTATTAATCGCATCATGTTCTTTCTCATTTGTGGGAGTACAGTAGAAGAACCTGTCTAAATGCATAATCCTGGAATCGGTCAAAAATATGCCTTTAGACAGGTTAATTCATAAACACGGTTCCCAAGTCGGGACCGGAACATCATGTTCTTTCTCATTTGGGGAAACAGTAGAACCTGTCTAAATGCATACCCTTGGGACCGGAGAAAAATATGCTTTTAGACAGGTTCATTCATATACACGTTTCCCAAGTCGGGACCAGAACATTCTATGCTTTTAGAGAGGTTATTTATTTACACAGGATGCATTTAGACAGGTTCTACTGTAATAAACTACTGATCTAAACAGCAATGGTCCTATAAACCGGAATGCGTTATAATTATTAACATCTATTTACATGTTCAGCATGAGTTTCTATAAACTTATGTTTAACACTTGTTTACCCTAAAAATTGACCAAAACTATACAAGCTTTTAAAACTATAATTTTATTTCAGATATAATGGCTAGCTGGGAAGAATGGTGGACTTACGACGGCATTTCCGGTAAGTTTAGTATTATTATAATTACGTTTTTAATTAACCACATTAAACCAGGCCTTACACTATCTTGCCAAAAAGACCATTTCTTATTACGCTAAAAAGTTTCAGCAAAAGCGAATGGGAAAAGAAAATCTCATTTTTTCCTCGTTGATGCAAACCGGTAGTCGTTTTGACATCTCATTTGAGAATGTCAAGCCCTTATACTTATAAAGACCTTTTTTCCAAATCTACTTTTCCTCGTGTATAAATAGCGGGGGCGACTGAGACGCCTCTGGCGATATAAAACACATTTACTTCCACTGTTATTAATATACTGATAACTTTTTTTATGCCCGAAGTTACAGGATTTTTATTACTTACACGTATAGGTTAAAGTATATTAAATCGATAAAAAACCTAAACCATTAAAACTGGAAATGCGATTTTTGGTGGGTTTCACTACGTAATAGATTATTAAATTTTCAGTAGTTTCTAATATTCTAAGTACAATCAAACAAATGAATTATTTATTAAGTTAAACTGTAATTAAAATTTCGAATAATGGATTTGACAATGGTTTAAAACTTCATTTACTTAACCTAACCAAACATACACGTATTTGCATTTCATAATATTCCACCCTCTCGTTACCTAATAACGTCGAGCAAATAATATTCCTACCATGTTTCTTCTTTGGAATGCTTCTCAACAAAAAAAGGAATTCGATGCCATATTAACCTTAGTATGGCATTCCAAAAATAAGGAAAAACCAGAAAATATTCGAAAACCACCGCAATTTTTTTCCCCTTTACCTCCAAACGAATTCCTCTGGCTGAATTCCAAAGGAAATTTACCGAAGGATAACGAGATGTTGCAATTTTCGATAAACACAGTTTAAAGAAGAGCAAAATACTTCTAACATGGACAATATCGGAACAGATTAATGTCCATGGAACCGGTCATTTGTATTGAAAGTACCAAATCCTTTTAACGTGGAGGACATATGTAGATTAATATACAGGATGTCCAGGGCTGGCTATTCCTATTCTGATGAGAAAATATGTGTAACATGTGCAATGCATGGACAGATACAAGGTGTCAATATGATGGACTAACCATAAGTACCAAATCATTTTAAAATGGGCAATGCATGGTCATACAGTGTGTCAATTGGGCTGGACAAACCATTATTAATAAAAGGGACGAAACCCTTTTAACACGGACAATGCAGGAACAGGTCCATTTGACCAGGACTGAATTTTTTTTTATTTGCTTGTCCATTTAATATGGATAAATTCAGGAAGGTGTCCATGGTCTCGGATATACGTACATATATCAAATCCATGCAGAAACATACACCTGGGGCTGACCAATTTTACTTAAAAGGAGCAATTCACACATAAAACTAAAAAAATGCTTTATCTTTTGATGGGACAGAAACATGTATAATTCAACTGGAGATTTTACTTCTGCTGAATGTTTCTGGGGGATAAAAACGTTTTGAACGCATTATTTTTTGGTTAATCTTAGCAATTGGAGAAACGTTAATTGTTTTTCCTTTGGCTTACTAATTGTTTTGACCCCTCGTTTTGATTGTTTTTTCGTTGCATCTAAGCTTTATGAACGCGATGAAAATCCTAGGATTAAGGCAGTGAGGGAGGAAAATCTTAACGACATTACTTATTTACGAGATTCGCTTAGCCCTAACTGAAAAAGGGGGCGAAACGAACGTTTTAATTCAGAAAACTCAAGCTTAAAGCCTCATTTAATGCCCTAAATTGAAAAGGAAGGCAGGCAAATGTGCCTCATTCTCCTCTTCCTTTTCCACCTTTTCCTCCTCCTTATTATTGTTATTACTATTTTCGCTATTGTTTTTCACGGATTTAATTGCTGCATCTCCATGATGCGAAAAATAAATTAAGGAAACGAGAATCATTAGGAAAATCTAAGCAAAAGCATCGGTGAAAACTTATTACACGCATTTTTATAGAAAAGCTCTTTGCCTTAGAGAAAAACAGGTAACGAACAATGGATTTTATGCAAAACTAGAAAAGCTTAGAAAACGAATTATACAACAAGAATAATTTCACGAAAACTTAAGTTGTAAAACCATAAATAAATAAAGACTAAATATTTGGTTTAAATAACAAACTTTATGGAAACGTTTAATTTGTGTATACGAAACGTATGTGTATACATTGTTTTGTTCGTAAGGAATTTCTTGAAAATATCATGATATTATAACAAGTTTATAATCATGAAAAGGAGATATTTGTAGCTAAACTTTAAACATCGAAAACAATATAGTTGTTTGCTATATTTCTAAATTCTTATTTACATGGTGTAAGAAACATTTTTAGTAAAATTTCGCCTCAAATTTGTGCAATACACCATGAAAAACTAGACAGAGGTTGACCTTTGTCGC
The DNA here is from genome assembly GCA_034696685.1 of Julus scandinavius. NCBI lineage: Eukaryota > Metazoa > Arthropoda > Diplopoda > Julida > Julidae > Julus > Julus scandinavius. Next base: position 11,636 of record JAQGAE010003009.1, on the reverse strand, counting down.
ATGATGCATATATACAAAATATACCAAATGAAGAAGAAATTCTAATGATGACCAAGTCTGCGACACATCTGTTTTTCTTTCATTTAATATGGAAGTTTCATTCTCCTCGTTTTATAAAATCAAGGAGAAATTGATTTAGCTTAACGTTTCGCAAGCTGTCTTCTCCAGAGGGCAGCACGTGAGCCTTAATTGTGTGTGTGCCAAGGGCCTTATTTTCGGCAGGGGGCCCATTATCGGATTTTAAAAGTCGTTTACTTCTCTCGCCAGTAATGTCGTTTGGCTCTCCTCAACAAAGATGGTGGCTCAGGTCCCTTTTATTCGAGTTTTGGACAAAAACAAACGGAAATGAGATTAGTACGTGTTACGGGAGCAGGACATGAAGCTTTTGTTATGGGATTTATACGCTGCCAGCAGATACAATTCAAACTGCTGCCAGCAGATTTTCAAGATTTTTCCACCCAAAAGATCGATGAATACAATAAAGAAGTGACCATTGGTCAGCACGTAGACTGACTTTATGAATCACCCTGTATATATCACAAATGTCCGCCATCTTGAAACGTCATAGAGCACTATATGTTTTCACATGATTTTGGTGTAATAAGGTCCAATAAAAATATTTTACAAGGACCTGACATTCTTTTAAATCTTATACAGATGTATTAGTATGCTTAGTATCTGTAATTAGTATGCATGTATTTTTTTTATGATCGAAAACTAAGGGTTCACGACTGTCCCTAGAATATAAATCTTTTGAAATTCCTAAAGTCAGTTATGTATTTGTTTTCAATGATATTTGCTTCCTTGATAACTAGACTAATAGTCAATCTTTTTCTCAGTGTATGCATGTTGATGCATTTTTGGAAACATTAGGAAATTTTCTGGGATTTTTTGGGGTGGTTCAGTCTATGTATTTCTTTGTAAAATTGGAAAATTGTAGGACTTTCCATAGGATTTAATATATATATTCAGTTCTATCCAATTCCTTTCAATCATTTCCAAGTATCTCTTCTCAATTTTTGAAAAATACTTCTTTTTGATTTTATTTAGATAGAAGTATTAAAACATTGAACACTATTTTGAATTTCTTATAGAAGTCGTGTTATGCTCAGTATAATTATTTCTTTATATAATCTGACTACTTTTTGCTTATTACGAATTTTTGAATATCTTAATGTTCTGTATAAGTGTTTGTTTTAATGTCGAAAATCTTCAAGAATTTCCCTGGTATTTCCTTCTTTGAATATACTTATTTGGACTTAAATATAAATTAAATGTTTTAAATTCTGGCATGAAAGTATGAAGTATTTCGTTCCACCTTAACATTACTTTTTGCATTAATCTTTTTCGTAACATTACACACAGATTTATTTAAGTAAAAAAAGGCGAGATATCTACGATAAAACTGCCATTTTTTGCGTTTGTTTTTTATTTAATGCGAATTGCTCCATAGCATTCTAGATCGCATAGTAATATGAGTTATATTTGGCTGAATTGAGATAGGTATACAGTAGATAAGAGGAAGAGAGAGTAATTTTTTAAAAAGAAAAAGTTGGCAGCTGTTGAAAAATCAGCTTAACTTCATCGAGATCTCCTGAAATAGAGCTTTCCCATATTGAAGAAACACGACACAAGGACCAAATAATAAAAATATCTCTCTTTTATAATGCCAACAAGATGCATTTGCATATAGAAAACATTATTAAAACGAGAAACAACAAAATAGGAACAGGCAGTATGCATAAAACTTATCGATTTTATGTATGGGTAAGTCGGTTCCATATACAAACTTCGTAGAAAAAAAAAACAAGATATGTGAGAAACTTCGTCATGAAGGATATTTAAAAAAATGTATATATTACGGAAACAACAGCCTACAGTAATCGCATTTTTAGATTACATAGAAAACAAAGCATGAGATACATCTACATGTAGTAGGGATGCATGGATACAGTACATACATAGAATCAGTATCTTACAGTTTTTAGGATAAAAACTAGGATAATGCATATTTTTTTCAGGTTAAAATTGGCGTATCTTAATGCAAAATCAAAATCAATCAAAAGTTTAAGAAAGTTTTGAAATCATTTAGAGTTTGGTTTTTCAATTATCGTTTTAGAAAGGTTTCCTGATCATTAGGAGTTTTATTAAAATGTTGAACAAAGTTTATTATTTATAGCTTGCTATTTCTTAAAATCTGGTTGAAAAAAGTTTTCAGAAAATGTGTTGCTTAATTTATCAGTATTTGTAAATGTTGTATATTTATTTAAAAGTGAATAAAATAACAATTTTCTTTGGAAATATGAAAAACATACTAAAACTTTTACAAAAACCTTAATTTCTTGAGTTAATTTAAAAGTTAAAAATGTTTATCACGGTCTGTTAAAAAAGCTATAAAAAAGGATACAATAGCATAGAAAATTTAAGAATTAGTTACAGCACAGACTTTACACTTACAGTTACAATTCCAAAAGTTTATTTCTCCTCCACTCTGTACATTATAATAGGGAGAGAATCCGCCAGTAAAATCATGACAAATCAATATCATGGCTTCAACATGTACGTGTATACCTTCAAAACGAACATATATACGTTTGTAATCAGATGAAAATGCCGAGATAAGACACTTTCATGGAAGCAAAAAGTATATACTGTACATATTTAAATTCATTCAAAAAGATAAATAAAAATTGAGCATAACAGATAAGATGGAAGTATATTTGTATACACATTCCCATCAAAACATACAAAAAAAAGAAAGAAAAACTTAAATGTGGCACTTGTGTAGGTAAAGTGGCAGTTGAGATTGACAGAACCACAAATATACTAAAACAATATGTACCGCTTATTAGGACCGCTTATTATTTTTATATCTGAATAATATGAGGTAGGATGTATGCATAGGTACAGTGTATATGGCGAAATGTATTTTGTCTTCTGATAGTTGTTGTTTTACTTTTCCCCCACATTTAATGACATAATCAATAACGACCAATTAGAAAGGCATTTGTCAGTCACGTGTTATTACGTCAACTTAGGTAACGCGAATATTGGACGAAATGCCTTAAATATTTCAATAAAGAACTTCATTGAAACTTGAATTGAGTTGTTATCATTTCCCCGTCATAAACTCATCAAATTAACTCATCAAGAAGGAAAATTAATTACGTCAAATTGCTTCATCAAATGCGATCGTTTCATTAAAATACTAATGATAATATTGTACATCACAACAATAGTGAAAAACTATACGACAGATACGCGTGTATTAAACATGTAAAATTTATAAGAAAATTCTGTCATAGCTAGGGTCCCCAATATACGTCACTTTGCATTTACGAGTTGCCAATATAACCTTATTTCGGATATGTATAGTGGGTCTCTGCTATACGTTTCTCTAATACACAGATTTGAAATCTATGCAGTATTATAGATGGAAATTTTACATTTTCCTCTATAAGTATATTCCTCCTTTAACTTATGCATTTAAATTAATGATTATATTGCGTATAAAGGTGCGTTTTCAGGTGAGAGACTCTCGAAACGCTCTCGATTGCAGTTTTCAATGCTGCACGTGCAAAAATGCGCGTGCTACTATCCGAGAGCTGTCTCTGGTAGCAGCTCGCAAAATACGAATTATCCATGTTCGAATTTTAAAAGCAGCTGTCAAGAGCTAGGCCAAAAATGTAGCAAAAAACTTCCTTTTGATGGCCTTTCCCGCGGATAGTACGAGATGTGACGAGTTACTCGTCATGCATCTGGTATTCAACAAAATTTCTCAAACTTAGCTTTAAACATTAAAAAAAACCTAAACATAAGCATATCGACAGCTGTTCTCAAAATTCGAACATGGTTCGTATTTTGCGAGCTGCTATCAGTGACAGCTCTCGAACAGTATAGCACGCGCATTTTTGTACGTGCTCCAGAGAGCTATCTCGAGAGTTTCTCTAACATGGAAATAGTTACACCGTTCCATTGTTTGTATGGTTACCATGGTTTCGTTCTAAGTTTTTGGGAATATTATGTTTCACGATTGTAATGTTCCATGGCTGCCATAGTGTGGCACTGCTGCCAGTATATATGGAGGCCATGATTGTATTCTGTAAAACAAGTCAAGTTGTGTTTGTTTTTTGGTTACCATGGTTTTTCTGTTCCACAGTTGTCATGATCTCATTTTCTCCATATTCGTGCAGACTCAACAGCACAAGGTAGCGGGCCTTTTCGCTCTTTAAAACGTACGGCACGTATCAAATGTTGATCGAAAATGGACAATGTTCGCGGCTTCGGCCGTTGAAAACGTCAAAAAGCCCATTTAAAGACGACGTTGATGGGCTCGTAAAAGCAAAACCCCTAGTCGATGTTATGCCTAAGTGGGAGAAAGCCTTCTTCCCAACCGGCATTAGACGCGAAAGGGCTTTTTTAACGTCGCCCGAGGGGACCTTATCATCAGGTGCTATCAACGGACCTTTTTTATTATTATTTCGTCTGAAAAAAAAGACTGACGATGAAGAAACAAATAAATTACTACAGAGAACTCCACCAGACGGAAATAAGCCAAAAAGCGGTTTCTTCATAAAAAAAGTAACAGAATTTGACGTCATATGGCAAATGACGTCATTTATATTTAGATAAAAAAAACTTGTCCTCGCAACTGAACAGGTTATTTTATGATTTGTAAGTGTTTAGTGTCAAATTTGGTCTAATCCTTCAGCACTACTGCATAAAAGTTTAGCAATGTAGTATACTTTCCAAAGCTCTTCAATTGTACTGGATTTGAAAGGTCGTTTTGGGCGAAATTGACTTTTGATTGACGTCTTAACAATTAGTTTAATTAGCAAGATCAGAGGCCTAATTAAGGGACATTCCCCTGACATCTGCAGCGCCACCTCCTTTTGCTACGGCGCTTGTTCCTCCGGATTTAAATGTTAAAATCCCATTGGGATATTCAATTTTTTTTCTTTTGTTTTCCTTTAACAAAAAGCACAAAAGGCAATTATTTTGTGGGGCTTGATTTTAATGCGCTTTGGCGCCAAACTGTCATTTTTAGGCTTTTTTTCCAACAACTAAAGAAGACAATATGAATTTTAATTAAGGATAGAAAATGCTTTTTCTTATCGACTTGACATCTTTTGACTGACGACTAGGCATTTTAACTTTAATTTTCTTATTATTTTTTCCGAGTTGAAATAATAAAAAACAAGAAGACGAGAGAAGAAACGCCTTGTTAATAACGCTTATAAATATTGCATTCAGAGAGAAAGAAACCTTGACAGGAAAAACAAAAGAAAGAAAAAACAATGGCTTTTTATAATTCGCTTTGATTAAACAGAAACAACCAATGAATTATTTCGAAACTTCAAATTAAAAATGACTTAAGAAAATAATTGCCTATAGAATAATTTAAAATGAGTAAAATATAATGTATGTACATAGTATATAATAGACACATTAAAGTAAACTCTGAAATTAATTAAAAGACAACTGGATTCTTTAAATTTTCACACAAGATTTCGTCATTAAGCCTTCATCAGATGCTACAGTAAAACTATAAATGGTGATATACAGGATTATAAATTTAATGTGCTATAGAGAATTTAGTAGGGAATTTTAGATACAGTACTTTTTAAAATAATGCCTAACAGAAAGCGTGAAGCACGAGTAATTATACTTTCATCTTCACGTGTTAATTCTATTATAATAAGCAATAAATGCTCTAACTTACCAACACTAGCTTAACGAGGAAAACGGCCTCTTCAAGGTATACAATTTTGAACAATGGAGTCATTAATAAACTAAAATCCTCATATCACCTCACTTTATGAGGAAAATTTCCTCTTCGAGGTATAAAATTTGAAAGAATTAATAATAAATTAATACAATAAAAACTTAATATTTTCATAGTGTGTAAATGACTCAATAGTTCAAAACTTTAATACTTGAAGAAGACATATGTAAATGCTCCTCATTAAGCGAGTGATGGTAAATTGGGGTATTTAATATTGTTTATTATAATAGAATTAATATGTAAAATTCAGAGTAGAATTAATTACATGTGCTTCCCTCTTTCTGCTGGGAGTTATTTTAAACAATACCTTCGCCCGTGATAACTCCTAAATTTAGAAAATGCACCGCTAAATTACTTCGTATCATATTAGTGAGATTTATAGGAATGAACATCCAGTGTAGACTAGTTTGTTCCTATATACTATTTCACTGCTCTTATCTACTGATATTAACAACCACTTGACGCCATGTAAATAATTCAAATCATATTGAAATTGTAATCTTGTATTCTTGTATTTCACACCAAAGCTTTGCATTACATTTAAATTGTAATAATTTTTATTTACAAAGATGAAATGTTGTACGCCATACAAATGAATGTAATTTTCTTAAAATAATAAAAAATATATAAATATATATTTTTCTATGTTTTATTTATAATTAAAAGTGTAAAATTAATAACATATTACTATATAAATTAAGAAAATCTTAATGTCATTTAGTATTTGGTGTATACAAAATCGCCACGTCCATCAGTAATTTCGGTTTTTTACTTATTTGCCATAGGCTCTTCACTTCCTAGGATAATTAAGGTTCCATTGTATTTATAAATATGCCATTATTATATGACCAAGCATTATATAAGTCTAGACATTGGCGATTTTATTCACACAACCATTTCCTCACCAAATTGAAACCATTGGTTTGAATGGAATCTTAAACACTATCAACTTTTTTAATCTCAGCAACTAAATAATTGAAACTGGTTCTATTCTGCAGGTGATTTTATTACCAAAAATTGTCATAACGACCAACAGGTTTTGGGGGATGGTAAGGTTAAAAAAATCCCTAATGTGCGCCTAGCCGAAATTTAAATTGCATGCAAAAAAAAGTTGCTAGTGCACGCCTAGCCTAAAGCAGTTTTTCGTTTCTGTCAACACAACTGTATAGGCATTCAGCTTAGATTTAAGTAAACTTAAAATGCAACAAGTGTAAGATTAGATCTAGATCAAGTAAAAAAACATCACTCGCTTGTGCATCAGTAAACATTTATAAGTAAGAAAAATGTAACCGATTTATTTTCAAAAAGGACGTCCATTTCATGAATTAGGATAATCATTCACACAACGATCGTGTAGTTACACTTTGGTATTGCTGGACAATACGTTCCTCTTCCTCTTCAAACTAAAAGCATGCATTTTCCGAGAAAAATGCAGTAAAAGCGATCGTGTTTCCACATCCGCCAAGCAGGAATTTAATTTCGCTTTTTAATTAAAGCCGAGAAAGCGAGGCTGTCTGTTTAAATTAATTATTTAATCAATGATTATCAGAGTGCAATATCCACTGAAGCTCCAATTACCCGATAACATAAATAAATTCGTTAAGGAGGATCCAATTTCTCGCTTTTACTGGCCGCCCAAATTCCCAAAATTTCAAAAGCAAAAGAGGAGGTCGAGAGTAGCAAAGGTAACCCAACCAAGTGTCTGGGAGCCGTATACTACCCGATGACGTCATTGCTTTTTTTTTTTTAATTGAAACCCACACTCCACATTTCCATCCTTTCATCAGCTTTTAATCTTTTCTTTTGACGATACAAAGAATAATAATGGAGATATTATCATCTTTTTACACGGTATCGACAACCTGTTGGAAAATGAGGAAATTTACACAAAGCGATTCGGAAAATGTCTTAGTCGCATCTCCGGTATCGAAACGCGATTAAAAAATATCCGCAGATTTAATTGAAAAATGCTTATGGAAAAGCTGAGGAGCGACAACCACAAAATAAAATTTCAATTAAAAAAATAATTAAATAAAAAAAACTATCTGCTTTGATCGTGACGAGAGCTACACATCTATTCAAAGAAAGTTAAGGTTAATCGGGTTTAGTTTAATGATCGTAAGATCATTTTGCACAAGTGCAAAACAGCACAATATGTTTTTAATTACAGTTTGAAGCTATTGTCATGCTATTGATAGTAATGCAGTATGTGACTTAATCAATAAGAAAACAATTTTTTTCTGTGGCATTTAAAGAGCATTCGTAAACTATATGCGTTGATTTTAATTAAATTTTAATCTAAAAATTGGTAAAGATGACATCAAACTCCAAGGGATCTGACAATTTCTATTTCATTGATTCTAAGATGCAAGCCAATTTTTATTTCATTGGTTCTAAAATGTAAGCCAATTTCTATTTCATTGGTTCTAAAATGTAAGCCAGTTTCTATTTCATTGATTCTAAGATGTCAGCCAATTTCTATTTTTCAAATTCTAGAATGTCAAACAAACTTTTTGTGGAATTTAACCTATATGTATCTGTATGCATCACCCATTATAGAATATACTTTTTCATTGATTTCAAAAATGTCAGTCATGTTCTATTTTGCTAGTTTTAAACGTCAGCTACATTTCCCGGATTTTAGAACATCAGGCATGTTTTGCTGTCAGCAGATTCTGAATGGTGCCATTTTGTTTCCTAGAAAAAGGCATTAGCCATAATGTTCCTTCGCTGATTTTAGAATAACAGCCACATACCATTTTTCTGATTTGATAAAGTCAACCACGTTCTATTTTCTCTTAATATAGCATTTTGTCCTTGATACTAAAATGCCAGCAACATTCTTTTGCATTTTACTGATTCCAGAATCATTTTAAGACTTTTTCCATGTTAGGTTCCCATTTACGAGAAAAAAGGGGAGAGTTAGGGCCATTTCAGATTTGTGTGCCGTTCTCGGAAGGGAAATGTATACATTTAGAGTGTTATCACATTTTTCCTTCTGAATATCTCTTCTGAATGAGTTATAAAGTTTATAATATATTACTTCCAAGAATGCATTTTCAGATCTTCTAAGAGGGGACTATTTTCTTTGGCGTTGGTTTACTTTACTTACGCTGCGGTGGAAAGTCTGACAGGTGGCAGCATCGTAGGCGTCATTTTACATACTTTTTTGCTTAATAGAAATCAATGAAAATTTGAATTTGGTCTTAAAATGAGTTCTATACATACATGTCGTTTATACTGTTAATATAGGGTTAGAAATTCCTGCCATGCACGCATGAATGTTCGATGGTTGTTAACTTGTTACGCCTGTTAATCAGGACAACCGTTTAATCTGTTCATGCTAGGTTTGTATTCGATAAATTGGGGCACCTCCCCTAACCCTGACTTTCCATTAACTATGTATTTCGCGAGTTTCAAAATATCCCTTCATAGGACAATTTTAGATTATTTATGGCAGTTTTTGAACAGTTTGAAAGCTTTCTCATGGAATAATATTCGTATTTTTTGTCCAAATGAACTTTAGCATCGTTACACATTCAAGTACCATATTTTTACGCCTGTTAAACAAATGAAAGTTAAAACTAGCAGTTAAAACACAGTAATTATTTTTGCGGCACTTTGTATATAACGACAGCTTTAATGATCCCATTCTAAGAAAATTAAATTTTCGTCTTAATTAAAAACTTGCAGATGAAGATTCCGGTTTTGTAGAGGAGAATAAACCAATATGGTGACTCAAATCTCGAATTAACACCACGAATTTTATTTTAAATATTGTATAACACTAAAAATCTCCAATTTTCTCAGTTGGAATAAGTGTTTTGTTTCTATTTACTAATTTTGTGGAATTAAGAAAACTGGTGTTTACAAGGAAAAGTGTTTCCAAAAATGTTTTGGTACATTTAAAATGTACTAGAAAATTTGTAAATCTTCATTTAATATTCGAAATCTTCTATTTTTACGATAAATAACCAGGGAATTGAATAAATGACAAAATGAGATTAGAAACTCAGGGTATTTCTGCAAATTATATTAAATTGGTATTAAATACTTTATTTGGTGAGATTTTTGCGCAAATTTTATTTGGCCATATCTTTGAATGCCATGTATGTCCCAACTAACAGCTCCGTCTAGTGGATAAAACTGCCAAAATTGCATTCGCGCATGAAACAAATCCATTTTCCATTTGGCCAAGAGTGAAAAACGAAATTTCTTGCAAAAAGTCATTTTTGGATAAGATCTAGAAAAGCATTTCCAAGTCGAAGTAAAGCGAACAAAAGCCTAAAACAAAAAATTGTTTTTTCTTTGACCCAAATTCCCTCGAGGATCATAAAGCACCTCAAAATGACCCTTCAAAATTTCAGTATTTCTGATTTTAGCACCAAATTCGAGGAAATTCATCCTAGGTGCATTTCGGAATAAATAACACTATTTGGAAACAATACACTTCGGGAACCAATTGAAAATTGCCATCTTAAATTTTACAAATTTAAGCTAAAAATGAGAGAAAACGATTTATAACATTTATGTTAAAGAACTTCAACGATTTACGATCATACATATGAAGGTTCTTTTAAATAAAATATCTTAAAATGTGGTAATTAATTTATCTACGTATTCATGTAATTTTTTAAATAGCTGAACAAGTATCAAATTTGTTTGCAATAAAAATTAATATTCCTACTAATTAATTTCCAGCTTATCTGTCATAAATAAATCCTAAATTGTATATGTGCAAATACTAAATATTCGTCAAAAACTATAATTTTATGAGTATTATGACAAAAATACCTTATGAATTTCAAAATTTACAAATAAGAAATGCTTAAAATAATAACTAATATTTAAATCCATAAGTTACAAAATCAAGCTAAAGTGTAAGTACAAGGAAACGTGTAGTTTTCTAGCATTGCCCCTCGCACAATTACTGATGTCAACCTATTTATATATGCAAATTGTAATTCTTATTTATAAATCCAATATTTGCTTAAATATTTTACATGATAAATTTGCTATTAGTATTTATAAGTCGTTTTTTAAGTGTAATTACAATTACTCAGAAACAAATCGGCAGAAATAGACAAAATATCCTATTGTGATTGGTTCACTGAAAATGTGTTATTATATTCAATCATTTGTTTAAATGTCCCGTTTCATTAGAGACTAATTTGATAATTAACTTATAATTAAAGGCATAAACGCAGTGTCCAATACAACAATCCACTTATAATTAATTTGATTGGGTTATCGCGAAAGTAGGGAACCCTTTGTGAGAGCAATTAAGGGATATTAATTACAACCCAATTGTTTCAGCTTGTAATATTCGTGTTGCTTATAGTTTCGAAATGTTAAATTCAAGTAAAGGTAATGTTTCGGAAAAAAAATCGTTTGTATGTGGGACGTCATTTCAACATGAAAATACTACATTGAAGCCTTCTTTGTTTTAAAAAGTTGTTCGATAGGTTAAATATATTCTTCATGCGTGTTTGTATACTTTGCTCAAGAATTGGGGCAACCAAGAATTCCTTTTTTCGCTAATTTTCGCATCTTAGTAAAATAAAAACAATTTTTTTTTTTTTTTATTATTTTTTTTTTATTGAATTGTTACTCTAAACTTATAAAATTCTTACAGTTAACTGTTATAATGTTGAGACACTCCCTATATGCTGACCCTAACCGAGGGGAAATCACTGCTTACAGTCATGTATGTGCATTTTTAGCCCAATTACTAAATTTTCTAATACTCTGGACACACTATAAACTTAAAACTAGTTTATCACTAACCTCGATTATCTTTGAGTGGACACACTGTGTTTGTATAATCTCGTTTAGTGCATTGCATCATGGG
>JAQGAE010003008.1:0-15946 GCA_034696685.1 Julus scandinavius | reverse complement strand
TTTGTGACAATTGTGACAAAGGGGTGGGGGTGTTTAAAAAGAGGCAAAAAAGTGTGACATAATTTATGGATCACCCCGTAATGCTTTTTTGTCGTATTCATGCAATACTGAAATTTCGGACCAGAAGTATAAAAATGCCATAAAATGGCTTGATCCAGAGTAAGCTGAAAAATTAAGAAGTTATTACTTGATGATAGGATGTAAAAAGCGATCAACCCTGTTTCATTTCCTCATAAATGCCATTCATTACATCGTCATATCTGACTGACCCAAGTTATGACATGATCACTTAGGAGAGTGGTATATAGACATTTAAGACATCTACTTCTGTGTGTCGACCATGTCTATTCCATATAGGCTTTTTCACTGGGGCTCTTGCCCTTTTATGAACATCCAGGAAAAGTTCGTTTCAAATATGAAAATATGATACTATTATTAATGAAAGAGTGAATTTTCAGATAAAAAAAATGTGCACTAATGCTTAGGAACACCTAACTTGTCTACACGTTACTTTATACAGGAGAATTAATTCATCATTCTTTTTATACAAATTTCTTCCTATTTTAGATAAATTTATGTAGCATGGTTCCCAATTAGAATTTTTTCATCTTGAAGACTGATTAAGATTCAACCGTTGGGAATAATAATGCTCGATCCAAACAATCTCCTTACTAACCGACAGCTGTTATTGGAAGGGATGTTCAATTTACCTACTAATATTTTTTAAAAAAATAATAGCTGCTATATCGTCAAATTGAGCTTGTTGGCACTATCTAAGCTTAAATTACAATAGAAAGGCTGGTACAAAGTAAGAGCACAATGCAGCAACGAAAGCTTAATCAATATGATTTTTCCATACAAATAGCCAACGTCTTTGGCACAGCTCCATTTCCAATCCACGTCGAAAACGAATTATCATTTCCAACCTATTTATTTCGAGAGAACTAAACAGGAGTTCCAATTGTGGTTAGTTCGCAGTATCAGAAGAGAGAAACGGATTTGCACCGAACTATCGATAAAGAAAGTGAAAGTTTTTCGGTAAACTACAAGCAAAAAAAAGCACCATGAAATATTGATAACGGAAGTGCTATCTATAGAAATATGCCATTTCCTTGTACGATTTTACCACAATGCTCATACTAACCCCTCAAAAAATATCTTGCATTTGTAGAAGCGAGTCTTGGAGTTAAGATTCTCAGCCCCTAGCTTGCAGGCATAAAAAACTTCAAGAAATTGAATTAAAAGTGACTGATGTGTTATGAGAATTGCCAGGGTTGTAAATACAACATGAATTCATATTCGATGCTGTGCTTTAAAAGCGTGGTTAATACCAACAATGACAAATCCCATTGCATACAAGCAGAAATTAATCATTAGTCTAATCAGACGTCACACCAAGCCGAAAAGATAGGGTCTCCCAATGGACCACCGAGAATACTTAATGTGCACGACGTGTTACTTATAGTCAGGGACATAAATATATATAGATATATATATACAAGGTTTCGTAGAATTTTATATAACTTGTGCACGAATCGCGAACATCCATATTTTTTTTCTATCAATATTCCATTTGGAGTATACTTTAAATTTGAGGTATTATTGCAAACATGTTGTTTTTGGTTTTGTTTTTGGATGATAGCCAAACAGAATTGTCAGATGTAGTTTATACGGCACTTTGCATGTACCTTAAGCTCGCATTTTCAATAAGCTCATTCATGATTAATTATGATTAGTCACATAATGTGGCCCAGATATGCGTGACAACGCAAATTTTGCACTTTGGGAAAAGCAATATATGCGGAGCATGTATTTCTCAAAGACCATCCAGAAAATATATTCAGCTTTTTCCATTATTTTCCCATCCCCTTTCGCTAATTCGTGCGCAATTTCTTATAGTTTGAAATTAAGCATGCACAATCCGTGCCTAGTTTTTAGGTCTATTATATCTATTACGCCCCATGAGATTTCCTATTGCCTTCACGGATCACCTTTATCAAGAAAATGTTAATCAAGATAAAAGAAAACCACAATCGATAACAAGCTTAAGAGCAGAAAGCTGTGGGCCTACAATTATTTTGCGTATATCGATCGAAATAAGAAGAAACCCCTGAGTCGTACCAGCTCTGGAAGCACGTAAATTTGGAATTAAAGCAAGGCAAATGTACTTCACATAATTAGGTTATTTAATATCGTATAGCCAACAGCCAATAGGACAAGATGCTTTCACCAAGCTAATAGTTCCGGATGCAGGAGATATCCTACAGCGCTTGTACCAAAGGGAGAAAGATGCTCAAAAAGTTGAGTGAAACTTCAGTGTGTCGCTTTAATGATATTTCAAGATTTAGCTAATTATTCTTGGCATAATTGTGGTGAAAAACAAGGTATGGAATTTAGAATGGCATCGGAATCCACGTATTAATTACACAAATTTTAATTTTAATTGCCTAGACCACAATCGGTATCCTCAATTAATAAAACAAAATCCATTAGATTAACAAATTCTATACTTTTATGGAAGTAAATGTTGCAATGGTTTGGCTATTATTATAATAGTTTAATTGTTAAGAGCTTTTTCAACTTCAAAAATTATGAAAAATAACATCGAGTAAAAACAAATTTCATTTTCACTAGGAATGATTATTTAGTTCAAACAAAATTTCACAAAATCTTCCAAATTTCCTATTAATTCACAACAAAGACTAGTAGTTTTTTAAACCGATATACATATTTGGACTTCATGTTATTTTAGTAATCGAACTTTGGTAAAGCATCTATTGTTGTTATTTACGTTTTACAGTGAAAATTTTCGTAAAACATTCGTGCTGTAGAAACTCATTACATTTTTGGGCGAAAACTAATGCATACTGAAAAAAACTGTATTTGAGAGAATTTTTTTTAATAAAAATATCATCCATTTGGCCATCTCCAAAACTTTTGCGGCATACTGACTGAAAAACACAGACTTGTACTGCCTTGAGAGAAGACGTGAGATATTTTTCCAAGTTTTAATTTATCCTCATTCAAATTTACAACATTTAACTGTCACAAATTCACAAAATGTTGGCGAAAGCATTAATTTATCTTTGTGATATATTTGATAGTAGAAACGTTCTCCAGACAATACAGACTTATGTATAGTATATTGTATTGTGAAAAGAGTGTACTGGCATTATATATAAGGACTTACTGTATATTTAGGGTGAATTGCCTTTAAAATTATATTACATGCGAGCTTTTCTAATAGGCCTACTACTTTTGGGAGATGAAAAAAAGGAGGTTGAATGAAGATAAAGATGCTAAAATATAAAAATGCAAAAAAAAGAGGGGGTGAAATAATGACTCGAAATTCTTTTTACTTTTAGAATCTGCTTTATGATGTGGAAATAGTGGATTTTTTTTCCTTTCTCTCCCTTGTATAACCAAATGCTGTCGCCATTAAATAACAGACGATGCTCCACTTGGCAATGCGTATATGTATATGGGTGTTTTTATAGTATTTTTACCGCATGGAAATAACGTGTAAAGGACTTGATAAATCATAAGCCTATATACTGGTATATGATGGCATTGGTGATGCAAACTGTAGAAAACTGTAATCACACGTGGCAGCGTCCATGCTGCTTAGGTTTGCATTTTCGAAATGTACGTACACTTTTGTATGAAACTATATGTCTATACCGAAGTATTAGAACTCATTTTGAGAAGTGATGACAATCAGACAATTGAATGAGTTCATCGATGTTTTCAGTATCAGATTTTCTTAAAGTATCTACAAAAGTAAATGATGTGGGAAAGAGAAAAATAATCCTTTGCACTTTTAAGCTTCTTTTTTTGCAAAAACTTTCCTCAGAAGTGACAGAAAATGTTAACATGTTAACTACTCATATGTGTCTCCATGGCTAAGATATTAATTGTATGATTAGTTATTATCTACACCGTTCAGGCTTATGTATAAAACACCAAACAATAAATGTATGTCTAAATAATGTGTATATGCAAATCGACCACCAATAACTGCGTTACGATAAAATATCGCATATCCATGAACAGTGGAACCTTGGGTTACGAACTTAATCCGTTCCTTAACCCTGTTCGTGAACCGAAAAGTTCGTAATCCGAATTAATTTTTCCCATTGGAATTAATGTAAATCCAAATAATGCGTTTTTGTCCTAGAATTTTTTGTAACATGTTATGGCTTTATGTGTGGCAATAATACAGAAAGGAAATAAATATTACAGTAATATTAGAAGAAAGCAGTTTAATATATACATTCATGATTTCCAACATTATAGGAAATAAATACACCCTCATGGTGTCGTCGTACTGACGTTGCTGAGAATCAAGTTAATTTGCAGATTCTGTTTAAGAAATTTACTTTAACAAACATTGTTTTCGTTAGGAAAATTTGTATTATTCTACTTTATTCTGTTTTTAATTACATGATTTAAGTCTGAA
Source organism: Julus scandinavius (assembly GCA_034696685.1). Lineage (NCBI taxonomy): Eukaryota > Metazoa > Arthropoda > Diplopoda > Julida > Julidae > Julus > Julus scandinavius. The sequence continues at coordinate 11,487 of JAQGAE010003008.1, read as the reverse complement.
ATCGACGTCATCAATGGATTGTCATCCATTGCATATGCAATTGGCGTGGATAAAACAAGAGACAAACTTTTGCCATATTTGCAATGTAGGCTATATTCTTGAAACTAATATCGATTTTAATTCGAATCCTTTGATATTGCAACACATTTTTTATGTTTCTTGTATTTAGTAAAACTTATCCGTAACAAAGATGTTCTGCTGGAACTAGTAAAACAATTGGAGAAACTCGGACCTTTGATTGGTGGTCCAGAGAAACGTGTTCGTCAACTGAAGCATCGTTCGTAAAGCGAAACAAAAAATGGTGTTCGTAAACCGATTTGGTCATAAACAGACGTTCGTAAACCGAGGTTCCACTGTATTTTCCGAATGTATATTATTGATGTGATCTTCCAATTTTTAAAAGCTTATTTTAAGAGTGATATTGACAAATTGCATAGGACTAGGTGATTGTCGAAATGCGTTCTATGCATGGGGTTCTTGAGATCATATTTTGCAATTTTAGCTAAGTTCGCAATTTTGTATTTCGAAGAACTTCGTTGTCAATCCATATATTTTCAGAATCACCAATTTCACCTAAAACCCATTATCCTTTTGAAGTATTTTATAGCAAATATGTCAAAATCGATGGTGGTATTATACCACTCTATGCCAGAACTTTCCAATGCACCATCATCATCTTTTTTTTTGCAACGCCATTATGTACACGATGCAGCCCAAACTCTAAAGGGAGTTTGAAGAACACAACATCGAAGTTTAATAGCAAGGAACAAAGTGACACTTGGGTTGGAATAAAATGTCATTAAACATGCATACACAGCCCAGCAAAAACGAAGCCTAGATGGAGTTAGGCAGTAGATCAATAAAGACAATGATGCAGCTATAAAAGATGCTTAGAAGAAATTAGGTTGGATGAACCGAGCGTTTTCATCGTAGACATATTACCAATTGTAAATTAGTCTTTGGTGAACTATAGATTGCATTTTGTGCAATGGAGATGGGCTCACTAAGGATTTCCCTAATGATATTCACAACGACAATCTAGTTTTTAAGTCAATAGCATAAAAACAGCAAAAGCAAATGTTATCCCCACTGAGACTCTAGAAAAAAAAACCTTTCATATCAGCAGTTTGTTTGGACCAATACCAGAACTCAAATGCATCGCACTGTGCTAACTTACGAGGTCTAATGCATCTACGATCCGTATTTATTTTAAAGCTCCCAAACGACTGCAAGCAAATGATGCCTACGCGCATAATGCCGAACAGAAAATACTCCAATCCATTTGGTTTTGCTATAAAAACACAATCTCATAGGAATTAGTGGAAACATCGTTCGTGCTGTTAGGGGCCATGCCTACTATCGCTTTTGGAGGAATAATCTTCTAGAAATTCTACACAATTGGTACAGGATTTAGGAACAGAGGAAAATCAAGTAAAATGACTCAAAGAGTGGGGTAAAACTTTCCTGATTTTATGAAGTATTAAAAACAACTTGCTAATGAAATTTAACATTAGAAAGAGTTCATACGATAAACAAGTTTCAAAATCATCAATGTCATGATTGATTTTCTGCTTAATTTGCTAATCCTAAACGAAGTCTTGTTTCAGGTTGAAATGAAGACACGTACATATAATATAAAGCATGATTCACAATGACTATTTCACCTTCTTTATGCATTTAATTTATATCTTGCAGGGTGGAGCTTGGAATTACTAAGCAAAATTCGTTAAGATATGAAGTTTGGAAAGTGATTTGAGCGCAGGAAAGCCTATTATATATCCAAAAATCGTGCCAAAAACACGAAGATCGACTGATAAAACTGGCAAATCCGTGTTTAGTGTTATTCGAATGATATATGATCTGACTAATAAAGTTGAAGTTAGTTTTTAGTTCCATAGAAATGTCAATAAAAGAGTTGCAAATGAAGATGAAATTGACTTGGACGCTAATATTTCTTATCATTATTCTACTCTGCATAAATGCATTATTGAATAAGGAAACTGATTATCCCAAAGTTCTCTGCCAAGTATAGAAAGCATGCAAAGTTGATGAAACATTAAATATAATACAAATTAAGTTACATTAGCATCTAACTTGGGCTAAAAACTTTGGTAATTTTAAACCATATGTAACTAACTTAATCTTACTTCATTTTTCACCAATAGTAATTTACCCATCAGCAATTTACGCTATTTGTAAATGTATTTTGTTTGTTAACATGTTTGCAGAAACTAAGACTTTAAATAAAGCAGAACATTGTCCTTATATTGATAATTCAGGAAACTGACCGATTAGGACCATGACTATATATGCACCAACGTCATGCGAATTAATTGGCCACACTTATGACAAAATCCTGTTATTTTTATTAAATGCAATTACCAAAAATCCCTTCTGATAACTTTAAATTTTTCGTTCAGGTCTAATGCGAATTTGTTTCCAATGCATTACAATAGATGGAGTCCTATACCCATGATAAAAGCAAGCTACGTTTGGCTATATAATAAGAGTACAACTATTATACGAAATTTTAAAACTGAATATTATGCCAATATAATAAAATCTGTAAAATTCAGTAATATAAAATCCAAAGCCAGATTTCGCTTAATTTCATTTGCAAGTAATTGTTTAAGATTAAATACTTATTATTGTAGATTACATTTCGTAATAATTATTGTTGTGATATAATGCATATTGATGCTTTACAGATTTTCTACTTGTATTAGCAATTTACAAATGTTCGAAACTAAATGATCTAATTTATGCATGGTGGGATTTTCCATATGCTTTAATGCATCCTTATCGACTTGTAGAATAGGAAGAAAGGAAATTGCTTGCTGAAATGATTCTTTTAAATAAGCTTAACTCTGCCAAGAATTTTTCAGTTCAAGATAAAATCTAAGTATGTTGTTGGAAAGCACAGTGTTCGCCAAGTAGCAATTCCCCATGGGGTCATTTGGCTAATCTCAATCATAAACATTGAACATCAAGTTCATGTACGACATATATGCAAATGATCCTGCGCATAAAGATTGGAACCCAGCTACGTCTCCGTTAATGACTGAAAAAGCTACTGGAATTTTTTTAATAAAATATTTGGAGTTTCTATTAACAACTTTCAGAACTTTGTAATGCATTTGCAGTGAAACTTTTCACAAACTACAGGGGTGGTCACACAATTAATTTTAGCGGATTAAACATCAAAATCGTTTAAATGTGAGTGCCATCGCCAAGACATGAAGAGAGCGCATGAGCACAGGCATATTTAAACTGATTTTATGAAAATTCGTCATTAATCGGCTAATATTAATCACACGACTATTTCTTATCATTAACTTTAACTATGAATTAAGCGCGGGTCACGGTTAAATTTATCGATATAATTTAAAAGATAACAATGAAATCAAATGCAAATTAAATTGTACCCAAATTAAGGATTGGATTTATTTGTATCAATCCCAATTTATACTAAACAGTATGAAACAACTGCACTTTTGACTTCAGTAACTATATAAACTACCTACACAAAGTTTTGATTATTCCAAAGATTTTACAGAAAAATGTGGGGATGATTTCACAAAAAGTTGACCAAGCAGTTTTCTCGATGCCTTTAAGAATTTCGCTCAGTTTCCTTCATGTTACTAATTCGCTAATTGGCCCCTTGATCACCATGTTGCAATTGGTTGGACTTTCATTTATGCGATGCTATAGTGTACAAACGATCAAGGCGAACTATTCTAAAGAAATTGGGCAGGTAGGCACGTACCAGAGATAAAAAGGCATTCGGATTTGGAATGGTTGAAGATATAGTCTATACAAGCATCTGCACAGCTAACTTCTAAGATATACAGTGCATTCGGGTATTTCCAATTTCTTCATCAAAAGAATACCCTACAAGTTTATGTTGCAATGAAAACTAAAATTTTGTTTATGGTCGCAGACCTGATATAAATACGTGGAGTAAACTTTTGAAATCTACTACGTACCATAAAGTCTGGACTAAATTTAAAGAATATAACGTTGATCGTTTCGTTCTAAAGCACCTTCATAACTTTCTTCAGGATCGACATGGGCGCACATTTATGAATACATGCGAAAACATGCCTCATCCACTTAAAATCTAAAACGTTCGAAAACGTCGAGTGCCTGGCAGACGATAAAACGAAACGACTGAGTTTTATTACCCTTATTCTCTCGTATTTTTAAATTTCTATTACAGCATTTTCCATTGATGACATGTTCAATTTCCTTATTGCTTAACGGCATGGCCTCAATTCGAACACGCTACCAAAATTTGCGTGCTTACTAAACTTTGACTGACCTAAAGTTGGCCTGTATGTCCTTTAAAAAAATCTACTAAATCGCCATTTAGAATCGTACATGTAAAGGATTTTTTACAAACTTGAACTTAAAGTACCTTATTACCAACATTTGCCACTGCACAAATGTGTATAACTACAACAGAGACCAAACATCCAATGCACTACCAGAGTTGTAAGAGTGGACTGCATGACATTCTTATTATTTTTATAGCTACAGAATGCGATTCCACTTTTTTTTCATTAATAAAACATCAAGTGATACCTTTTTGTAACTATTGTATACACGTAGCTAGAGGCCTTCCAGCAGCAGAAATACCTCGTTAGAAATAAAGCGTCAACAATGTTGCAAAGTAAACTTAGGGGCCATTCAAAATGGACATCAATGAAATTCCATTTCCCCTTTCACTGACCTTTAAAACTAAATTACACAGAAAATCCAAAAGCGGAAAAATACCATCATTAGTGGACGTCCATAATGGCTTCCCCCTCCCTCCCTCCCCTGTCCACGTGGTGTCCACGTGCCAGCAGACCCCACCCCACTTTTGAAGACGCCGTTTTTGAATGGCCCCAATACGACCTAGTGATATTCACATACATTGTTAACTATTAGTTGATCTATACAAAGTGAATCAACTTGACGTTATCTTTGATAAGTACTGTACTCTAGAGTTATTAAATGAAAAATGGTGCAACTAGCCATTAGTGAAATAATTAAATAGTCCTATATGCAGAACCAGCAGTTAGGTGTTCCACCTCCACCACATGTGGATTATTTTGTCTAATTATCACCGCCTGTTGGAATTTCGTTTAAATTTTAATGCGTTGAAAATAATGTATACCAGCAAGGATTAAACAAATAAATGAGCATGAAATAATCGAAATGTTGGACAAAAAAACTCTTAACTTGCGTCTAATTGTAATATTTGAAATGCCATTGTTGCTTGCACGAGCATAAAATACACGCATTATGTACATTTCTGGTACAAATTTTGCTTGTATATTAAAAGAATAATTTTTTTTGTAAGCGTCTGAATGTGATATCATGCCACAAATTGTTGTGTGTGTGTATATATACATATATAATGTGTCAACAAGAATTTGCTGCACACCGCGAACCTATGCAAGGGCAGGTACAGTTCTCTAATCCAAATATTAGATACATCATCATAACTAATAAACACCACCAGAACTCATTAAAATAGCACGTACCTTCATGAATATGCAACACACAACATATTAACGCTGATCATTAAAATATGCAGTACTTAAACAACACGTGCCCTCTATTATGGGTGTCCTGTTTTGGTAGCATGATAAAGCTCATAAAATACATATGTGCATGCATTACTTACAGAAGTAAATTTAATATAGATTTATCTTAAGATGATCGAATTGAGGAAATTCATTAAAATTTGAGTTAATAACAATATCAAAATCATTTTTTAGAATGAATTACAGCAAGTTTACGCTGCTTAGAATTCTAAGAAACCTAGATAAACTGCTAAAAACCAAATATTCACTGGAGCTAGTTATAATTAATCTAGTCTCTTTCTACGAAGTCTGGTTATTCGAACTAGACTATTCATTAATAAGAGCATTGACATTTATGAAGGAACAAAGAATATATCTACGGAAATGAGTATTTGATAAGACAGCCTAGTTTTAGCATTCCCTTTAGGGCCCACTAGGGGGCGTCGCACATGGGAGCACTTTAGCGTTATTAAGCGTTAGAATTTCATTGATATTCAGTAGGGCATTGCCTTTATTAGGAGTTCCACTGACAGGATCAGAAAGAATACTTCCATGAATTGCAAATGGATCACAAATGCCACGCATGACTATCATAAATATGCATCACTGGAAACTAGCAAGCCATAATCCCATTTGCATACTAATTTATGGAGTTTCGAAAAAAAAAAAAAAAGTAGGCCCATTCGAACTGCTAAAGCCACATTTAGGCAATAGGATGAAAATTATAACTAATAAAACCAAAGAAGATCGGTTTTCAAGAAACGGACATGAGAAGCGTTTATATGAGAGATCATTCTTGGAAATAAGTTTCGAAATATTTATGATGGCAATTTTAAAACAAAAAAACACGTGAGATGGTAGAGAATAATAGTAATACATAATTTTCGTTTACACCAACATACCTACCAATTGAACACATTAAGTAAAGATACTTTGCGTAGTATGAAATTGTGCATATATCCACACAATGTAAAAACCCCGTCTGAATTTATGATTTCTTAAACAAGTTTCAGGAAATGCTATTCCGTGTATTAGTATATTAATGGATTCTCCTTACTTACCACATAAAATGTGTAAATGGTGGCTTATAAAGGAGAGGTAGAAAAATTCAACATGGACTTACCTAAACAAAAGAAAAAAATCAAACTTTAGTAATAAGCATAAACATTTCATTAGTGATAAACTATTAAACATATACTTTAAATAAAACCATGAAGAGTTACAATTCATGACTTCACCAATGATACAAATTAAATACACAGTTTTAATGTCAACCAGATTATAAAAACGAAATCATTGTAATTAATTAAAATACTTGATGTGATGATTTACGGTGACGGTTTCCAATGCATAAATATGAAAGCAATGTGTTAAATGGCGTTAAGATCAATATATACTTGAAATGACTTGATAGCGTTTAATCTAAACCGCAGATATGCAGTTTATTCTCAGCTAAGCCTGCCTCGAATTATACGCCGCATTTGCAGGCCAACAAACGCTTATCGATTTTCCATTAATTAAAAATTAATTCACTCACATTTTAATAATATCGCGTTTTCATAACAGCATAAAACAACCCCGTACGCGTAATTCCTTGACGAACATGTGTACGTTACGATAAAACAGGCTGCAGTCAGAAAACTGAAAGACTAATTTCGTGTTTTCCTTCGAATGTTCGCAGACAAAACAGCATCCGTCGTTGGCTTCTCGCCAGTATTTTAGCAATTTATAGTAAAAAATTTTGCTAAATAAAAAATTATGCATATGGCAAAAGCACATTTTGATTATAGCAGGAGGCGAATGGATGGGGAGGGGAAACAATAACGCCAACGATAAATTGCATTCTCAGAGAAAAATACCAAGAACGTCTTTAGGAATGAAAATTTATTTCAGAATAGAAGTGAAATACCTGAACATGTATACGCATTTTTCTTTTTTTTTCTTCTTCAAGAAATCAGTATTCATTTTCGTCAGTTATATACGTGTATATGCAGAGAAAAACAATTTAGTTTTGAATCATCGAGCACTTCATTAAGATAAATGGTAGCTAGAACCTAGGTTTCACAAAGACACGCTTTGCTGCTCCCAACATAAAAATCCATGCACTGAAGCGTCTGGCATTTGACATTTGAAATCCAAAATTTAGTTTAAAAATCACGGATGCATGGCCCCTTTACGACATCGCATCAACTCCATGAATGGACTCCTTGAAATGCAACACATGCCAGAGTCACTGCAGCCGTTTCATTCAAGAAACATTAAGTTAAGAATTGTGTTTGCAGAATGAAGTTTAGCATAATATAAAAGCTTTATTTAGAGTGTATGGTTCAAAGAGCTTATCTGAACTCCTTTGCTTTGCATATGCTCTTGGGCACACCTACACAGATAATCTAGAAAATTTCATAACTTCATAAGGGGACATTTTTTCTTACAAAAGCATATCCAATAGGAAAATTTTCATTACTGAAAACAATTTCGCAAGTGTAGCAACTTGTACACACAAACTATAAAGCAGAATTGAATGTTACAAAAATGATAGAAAATATATTGGGAGGGTTAGTTATAAGAAATATTGAGTTTTAGGAGAAACTTTAGCGAAACGCGATTCCATGATAAATCATATGAAGAGCTAAATTCAGAAACTATTTAGAACCTTTACAAACCAGTTTTGGTCCTAAGCACGTGCTCGAAATTAATAGAAATGTTTTAATTGGCAGTTTGAACACCTTTTTACAGGTTTCTCTTGATAATTAAACTATAAGTATACTGAAGAAGGAAAACAAAATTTATCTTTAAAACTTTTCCCTATATGTTTACTTAATATTAAGTTTAGACAGGTTTTGTGATGGAGTTTTCACACAGATTCAATGAAGTTTTGAAAAAGTTTGAATTTAGTGCAAATAAATTTCCGTAGTTAGTAATTGCATCGCTGTTCATATTTTTCGAAGAACATTCTGAAGGAAATTTTTGAATAAATTACCATCCAGATTCTGAATGAAATTTTTTGAAAATTACCAAGAATGTGTTTCAATGGAGTAAGCTAGTTTTTCTCAGTTACATCCTTATATTCTATTTTCTTTTTCCGACGCTCATAATTCAGTGCTAACATTTCAAGGCAGCACAAAAAAGCAAAAGGCAATAGTGTGCCTTTTATCGAAATACCTCTAAATTTACCAACTCCTTTACAGCTTTCCAGATTTTGAGCAGACATCGATGTCTTGGATGACGGTTGGAAAAGCACCGAAAATCGGCATAAAAAAACGTCCCTGGATTCAGGACGTCATAAAAAGCCCTACTTATCATTGAAAAATGTAAAAAAACTTTCAAAAAACGCAAGCCAAACGCGTCAACCAATAAGAAACTTCCAACCTGCTATATGTACGCTGAGAATATTTACTACCTGATATAAGCAAAGTAAAACGAAATACGTTTTCAATATATGAGCGTGCCGAAGCAGTGCCATGATTGCAGCCAATAAAAATTGGCAGTTTTCTATCAACCAAGATGAGTTTTCTGCATCGCTACGAAAATTTGCGTTGGCAGTAAAGCGAAAACTAGGAAATAAATTGAAAGCAGATATGCATTTTCTTGCATTTGCCTTCAAACTTTCAAGCCAATGTCGACTTTTCTCTCATTTTCTTCCAATGTCGAGATACACGTTAAGGTGGTCGTTCGTCTAGAACAAAATATGCAAAATGTTATATTTTTTTTCTTCTTCTCGTATATATATACCATTTAAAGCTAAGCCTCGAAAACTGGCAAATGACGATGAAATCGTGCATTTTGAATTGCCATGCCGCGCATCCCAGTGGCATTCGTTCGCACTTTGGGGTGTAGTAGAAAACGCGCCTGCAATTGTTGACTTGCCAGTCACGTGAGTGGCATTCGTTGAATTATCATGGCGCATCTTTGTGCCAACAGCAGCTTTTTAATTATTTTTATTAAAGTCTTATCTTTTGTATCAGCCGTCGTCGGGGACAGATTATGTACAATAATAACCCTTCTAAATTTATGATAACAATCAAACACGAGTGAGAATGGCTGGTGCGTGTGCAACCAGCCATTCCTCCCTGGCTTGTACGCACGACTACCGGGGAAAACCGCACGGAGAGCTAATGCTCTGAAAATGGCACGGAAAGCTGCTTCCAACCTACCGCAATTATTCAACTCCCAGGCAGACAATAGATGGCACAGCTGGCAATGCCGGAAAACGCTATGAAAAATTCACGGCACAGGGTTGTTCATATCATACAGTGTGGCCGATTCCCAACTCTAGAGCAACGACTTGCACTGGGGGTGGACATATCGAAATTAGTTGCACAAAACAAATTGTATCTGAAAAATTCGAGGAGGGGATGAGGGATATGGATTTATATATAGCCTATACCTTGTTTGACGAATTGGATTTATAAATAAAGACGTTAACGTTCAATGTATGGATTTTTATACGACGCTTTTGGTTGAGTTTTGGCAGTTTTATGTGGTGAGAAATCCGAAAGAAAGGGGAGATGTTTAGATTTAGACTTTGATTTTTAACTTATAACTGTTTTAATATTGAGCTAAACAGATTTATCTTGTAAATTACTTTGTTTTCTTAAATACTTGCATTGGAATCCTGATAAGATGTGTCGATGCTTCAACTAACTTTGACATATTTTATTAAAATGCAATTATGTTCCCTTATGGGAAAATTTTGTTATAAACTGATTCAAATTGATGACAAATTGGAAAACTAATAGTAAACTCGAAATAAAATAATGATATGAGATTAGTGCTAATGGCAAACAAAACATGCAGCCAAATGGTTGCAAATTGGTTATATTTGTTGCAAATGCAACAAATTTTCAATCAATCTTGCAACTGTTTGGCAATTAATATTTACAGAAGAGTTATGAATTTGCTTAGTTTTAAAGCACGTGCATATACATTTAAATAACCAGCATTTTTAAAAAATGTTAGCTAAAATATTTCTTGTACATCTGTTATTTATACCAGAAGTTGTTTGGTAATTTGTAACATACAACACGCACAATTTGATTTAAATTATTAAGTTAACGAAACCTGCATCTACTGTTTTTTCAAATAAAAACGCGATCAACAATTTGATACTGTTATTCTCCAAAATGCTTCATATATTTTTGAAGAAGAGCTGAAAGTTTAATGCTATTGTATTTTTGCACGTTCACACTGTCGTCAGACTCTAAATTGTCACATTTTATCCTTTTTATATCACCAGAAAAAACATCTTTGAAACAGCATTGGCATATGAGGCAAAAGAATTTAGGGTAAGACTAGTTGATATAAATAGGATTGGAATATCTAAATCAAATCTTTAAAAAAATGCAAATAATAAAAACAATATCATTTAAATTCCTTCACTCCTTACAGCACAATTTCTCATGGAAAATCTAATATTTGTGGGGTGTCTGTTTCAATTAGTAACAAACTCGGATTATAAGCTATCATGCTAAAATGTTCAGAACATAAATTAGTTGAAATTTTAAAATGGTGACGCGTTCAATCTGGATGTATCTTTCTACGCCTAGACGCATCCTCCAAAGAGATCATATTAAAAGCGCCTTATAGAAAAGATTGTGATGGATGTTGTACGATGGAAGCGCGCCATTTTACATCAATCAAACAGCATGAAATTGGATGGGAGAGATAACTTGGGAAAACCGGCACATGTTTACAAGCCGAGCGTGCAATCTAATAACGCGGCTTAAAGCCGAACCATTTTCCGTTCTAATTTAAAGTGAAACATTACTGCTCTCGTCGGGGTTTTTTTGGGGTTTCAAACAATTCTTCTTAGCCTCTGTCAAAATACTCGAAATGTAGTAATGGCTTCGATTACAGAATACTGATCCTAACTAGACCCACACCAGCATCTCGGTGACATTTACAGATTTAATAA
>JAQGAE010003007.1:0-15949 GCA_034696685.1 Julus scandinavius | reverse complement strand
TTTATGTTAAAATTTGTTAATTTAAAAGCTGTAAGTATTTCATAGAACATTGATCGTTGAGCAGTGTGTGCAGATAAAACATCTGCTGGATGCAATTTTAAACTATGAAATTTTAGTTTAATTTCCTGGAAATAATGTGTATGAGGGAAAAAAAATCGCAAAAGGTTAGTTATAGTAATATTAATATTATTTATTGTTTTTTAAATTTATTTCAGGGTTGCTATTTTTAAATGCTGAATATGCAATGCATATCATCGAACACATACCATAGAACATGATTGAGGTTCCGCTGTATCCCATTTTGAAACAGTGAGATTTGAATTTAATCAACCATACACGCCGCGTTTAATAGCAGAATCTTATTCCTAAACATCTCCGGTGAGTCTTACAAACATTTTTTACATTTTTATCGCCTTATTATTTGTTTAAAATCGTTATTTTACACTTGAGGCGTTCATATTTTCATCGAACACCGTTTTGGAAAATTCTTGACCTTCCCTGCTATTTGCTAATCTACAATTTGCATATTTCGAATTTTTTTAATTCCAGTATTACGGGAATTCAATCTAAATATTAATTCTCGTTTTATGTAAATTTTCTTATGAAAAATGTGAAAATTTGTACGCTTAAAAGCAGATGAAATTTCCTGCGACACTGCCTGTGGTGCGCATGCGCCGTTGTGTAATTCGATTGGAACATTTTCGGCCATCTTGATTCCTTCTCTTTTGACTTTCCTTCGTATGTAAGTGTGGTGTATTTGTAATTCTAGTTTAGTTTTTCATTAATGTCAGAAGCCCGGTCCGCCCTCTTACTCAGGAAACAACTTTCAGGTAATTATACGTTTAAAAAGCGACTCGAAACGTTTTGAAATCAACGAAATGACGCGTTTTCCACGTATCGACCCGCGTGTGTTCTTTGTCGATCAAAGTGCCCTATTTTTAGAATGCCTTTTAACCAAAGTTGGGACCTCGGAAAAGTTGATTTTAACCAATTTTTAAAACCTGCAAGATGACTATTGCAATCTTAAACTATCTGATTGGGAAATTTCACTGGTTTTAGCAAAAAATTTCACCGTTTTACAGACCCCCGAAGGTCATTTCCGGACCTATTGTTCATGGCTGGGATAGGTGCGACCCTCGTCAATGAGATAGCGTTTTTTGGGGCCTTTTATCGAAAATATCGAATGAAAACTAACCTGTGTTAATATCGATTAGTTAAGGATTACTAATGGGCCGTTTAAGAAACGTTAAGTTCGTTTAAAGACCCCATAGTTGGAGGCTTAAGTACAATCGCCCATCGTCAATGGGATAGGGGAATTTTTTGGGCTTTTTATGGAATATTCAGTGTAAAAACTACTCCCAAACTAATCTCTGCTAATAAAGAAGAGTTAAGGATGTCTTAATGGGCCGTTTAAGGAACGTTAAGGTCGTTTAATGACCCTGTAGATGTAGGTTTAGGTAGGATCGCTTCTCATCAATGAGATAGGAGTTTTTTGGGGGCTTATTATGGAATATATCATGTGAAAATTACCCGGAAACTAACATGTATTATTATAGATAAGTTAAGGGGCCATTTAAGGAATGTTAAGGTCGTTTAATGAGCTCATAGTTGAAGGCTTGGGTAGGAAAGCCCCTCATCAATGTGGTATGGGTTTTGGGGCATTTTATGGAATATTCCTTGTAAAAACTACCCTAAAAGTAACCGGTGCTATTATAGATGAGTTTGCCGTTGCTAATGGGCCGTTAAAAGGTCGTTAAATGACCCATTAGTTGGAGGCTGGGTTAGGCTCATCCTTCATCAATGAGAATAAGAATTGCTTAAGGCATTTTAAGGAAAATATGGTAAAAAAAGCTAGAATAAAAGCACCCAAGAATGTATATGACCTAACTGGTCATAAAAAAGACAACTGGTAAACTGATAACTGACCAGAAAGCTTGTTAAATGGTCTATAGGGTTAGGGTCCTCTTAAAATGCTAACAGCCATAGAACACCATCGAGAAGTCTTTGAAGGTTTAGGGTAGTCTTAATTTACAAGATTTAAGAGCGGAAAGCTAATTGAACCCTGTTATGAAGTCCTTGAATGGGCCAGAAGCGTGGAGCCGTCTTAAAATACTAGACAACACTAAGATTGTTTACGGTTCAACCCTGTGAAAATACCTTGGAAGGGACCAGTGGATTTGGACCTTCTCAAGCTTGAAAACTTGTTAAAAGTAATACGGTTGTTAGTGGTACTTTAAATATCATTCAAGTAACCATATGGTTAGGGCATTTATATTATTTATTTATAAGAAAACTTCTGAAGTGGGAACCTTGGAAGCTTGTTAACAAATTTTGAACACGCGAGTCGATTGTGGGAATCCAGTTTTTTTTTTTCTAATGCGCGGTTTGTCGAACGAATCTATTGATTGTTTTGTTTAATCTCCCGTTAAATCTATTAGAGTTGAGTAAAATCCCAGTGGAAGGATTCTCCGCTGGCCTCATCGACGACGATGACATTTACAAATGGGAAGTACTTATTATAGGACCGCCGGACACGCTTTAGTAAGTCGGGTTTCGCCAAATGCTTTGTTTACTACATCTCGAATGTCCATTATCTTTAACGAACGATTTTTTGTTTTTTATTTGCAGTGAAGGCGGGTTTTTCAAAGCTCATCTGTTTTTCCCTAAAGAGTATCCACTGCGGCCCCCTAAGATGAAATTCATAACGGAAATATGGCATCCCAACAGTAAGTTCTTTTTCAAGTCGTGCTTTAGTCGTTCGCTTGAGTAGTTTCCAAGATTTTAAAATTCTCGTTAACGCTTTACGGTGGTTTCGAAAGATGGTTTGTTTTGGTAATCTGCCGTTAGTTGGCGAATGATTTTAGCGAGTAGCGATGTAAAATCTTGACTGGTCTTGCTCAAGTAATCTTCGAGAAATTCAAATTATTAAGTTCTTGTTAGCATGTTCCCTAAGTTGCGAAGTACGGTACGACTCGTTGTTAATCTACCATAAGTTGAGGTAAGATTTTAGCTTTTATTGAGTTGTTCTGCCCAAAATCTTAATAGTCAAGTCTTGCTCAAGTACTTGCAAAGATAGTTTTTATGTTCTCGGTAACTATTTTTGTAAATTTACCGTTAGTTGACGAAAGATCACTTCAAGCAGTTTACGAGATTCGGATCTTGTAACTTGAGCCATAACTTAAGTCGCCATCATCTCGAACATTTTACGAGACCTAGCTTAGGACCGAGCTTTAGTTACCGATCGACGAGGACCTTATTCGTATATTTTACTTCTACGAACCGCGTTCTCGCCAGAGTAATTGTTAGTGCCGAAAGACAGATTCTGGACGGGAAAATTTAAGCATCGAGGGAAATGTACGAGCAATCACTTGAGACTTACCTCAAACTTCGATAAATTTTCAAATGTCTCGATGGCAGATTTTATTTGGATTTCCCGTAAAATTTGACCGCCTACCTCGATTCTTTTCGCTGGAAACGTTGACTAGGCATTTAACTGTCTAGTATCGAGAACTCGGCTGTTTGACTTTTAATTACTCGTACTCGTCTAATTGGTGAATGTACGCCAGTTTAATTTCACATTTCTAACCGGTGAAGGAAGCTTGTAAATGGACTCGAATAGTTTTCGTACTCACATCTGTGTTGTTGTTTTTTCTTCTGTGTTTTGCAGTCGACAAAAATGGCGAGGTTTGCATCTCCATTTTGCACGAACCCGGAGACGATAAGTTTGGATATGAAAAGGCGTCTGAACGATGGCTACCCGTTCACACGGTTGAAACTATACTTATTAGCGTTATTTCAATGTTAGCGGATCCCAATGACGAATCGCCAGCCAATGTCGATGCCGCCGTGAGTATTCTACTCGAATATATGGCTTTTTGGTTTGCCCTTACTCGTATCGAGTTCTAACAAAGGCCCCTTCGCTTTTTTTCGCTGTTGCAGAAAGAATTCAGGGAAAGTTATGCAGAATTTAAACGGAAAGTATCTCGATGTGTACGTAGAAGTCAAGAAGAAGCATGTGAATAGATTAATTAAAAAGGTAAGGACACGAAATCGTGGACGCAAGTTTCATTTTGTCGAATGATTAGTTTTTTGGGGGAAAAGCCGGATGTCAGACGAAATTATCCCCGAAAATGCGGCAGTGAAAAATACGGGATAAAAACTAGGATAACTGCGTGTTCATAACGAGTCTTTAAACTGAAATATAGCTATCCTGTTTTTTTTTTCTGGATATCCTGACGAAGTTATCTCGAAATCTGAAAATTATCCCTGAAAATGTGGCACTAAAAATTGATGTTATCCCTGTTTTTTCATTTCTGATCCCAGTTTTTGCAGGTGGCTCGTGAGGAGAGGGAAGGGGATTTTGCCCGTCGGCACCTGCCGCGGTCCCGAGCACCACCACAGCCGCCAGCCAGCAACTACCACCGACCGCAGCCTCCGCCACAGTCGCGGCTCCCCGCTCGTCACGGGTTGGATTTGATCGAACTCTTTTTCTAGGGGAATCTGGGGGGTTGGGGGGAATCTTGGATCCTGTTTTTGTTTAGTTTTTTTTTTCTGGAGCGTGTCTTCCGGAAATTCGCGGTTCCCGGATTTTTACCTGCTCTCGTATCCGGAAAGTTGCCGGGGGTTTTTTGTTCGTTGGGACGAGTTTTTCGGTTTCCAGCTTTTGTTTCGCACTAATTTTGTTCCCGTATTTAAGTTTTTGATCTCGGATTTAAAATCCGTGTGCCGCGATCCCAATTTCGGAATATCGAGGACTCGGGACTCCGGAATTCTGGGACTCTCGGGAATCCGACGCCACGGTTCGCGAATGTGATTCAACGGACCTTGCTTTCGACCTCTCTCTCGTCCCGGTCCGGTAAGACTTTCGTCTGGCCTATGACCTCATCTGACAACCCGTGAACCCACTAACACACTCTGATGGTCCTGAAGATTCCCGCATCCGAATTTCAGGATAGGATCTTATCGAATCTGCGAAATTTAAGGTTTTTTTGCGTTTTACGCGAAAAACAAAAAATTGAAAATATGCAAAATCTTTGTGGAAAAATAAAAATAAAAATTTACACAAAATGGTAAATTTGGGAATTATTTTGGATTTTTTGGTTTTATTTTTTCTGAAATTTTAATCAAGAAAATACACAAACCATTTTTTTGAAATAGCCGAAAAGTAAATATAGGACCGGATTATTTTGCTCTTTTTCCGATTCGTGGTTACCGGTTCCGGGACGACTAAATGGACCTTTGGCCACCGCACGGATGGACCTTTGACCCCTCAGTTTTACCTCCAATCCTAGAGTAGCATGCGGGTTTTTAGCTGCAGATTCGTTTGATTTTTTTTTCTTAATCCGTTCGTCCGTCCGTTAAAGAATTTTCCTTCGTTAATCCTATCTTTTTTAATTCTCGTTAGCGGATTTTTCTCGAATGCTGTAAATGAAGCGCTGACGATAAATCTTTGAACTGCAAAAAAAAATATAAAGAGAAAAACCGAAAAAAATCCTCTCAATTGTTTGTTATTCATTTACGTAAGTTTTTTTAAAAAGAAAACTACCATAATCCGGTCCTTAAATTTAAGGACCAAAAAACTAATTTTTGTTGTAGATTTGCAAAGATATGAAGACTGACATATTTAAAAAAAATAGTTAGCGAAGACGCGGTTAGTCCGTAATACGCAATAACGGACGTTTTAAAATACTTTATCGGTAAGTTTTAGTTTTTTTAAAAAAATGGTTTATTTTTGAAATAAGTTATCCAGTCTTTAACAGTTGGCTTAACTTCCAGAAGTCCCGAAAACGTCAGTTTAACTTCCAGGAGTCCCGATCACGTCAGTTTAACTTCACGAATTCCCAATAACGTCAGTTGAAGCTTCTAGAAAGCCTGATAGCGTCAGTTTAAACTTCGAGAAATCGCGATAACTTAAGTTTTAACTTCCTAAAAAATTCACTCAACAGACTTGTTTCGTAACGGATTATAATCTTTTATTTTATTGCCCAAACTATGAAAACACAAAAAAACTTCAGACTAACTACGTGAATTATTTGCTAAATTCGGTTATTTCGCTATTTCCTTAAGCCGTTTTCCAGTTCTTCCAGGCAGTTAAACTTCCGTCTACTTTCCAAACTGCAGTTTTTTAAATGGGACATCTCGACCAAACTGCGATTGACTGCTGTCTTTCGAAGTCTCGCAAAGGAGAAGACTGCGGCAAACTGCTGTCTCCGTTGGTTATTCCAATGTTGCGGATTTAATTGTGTCAACTGCGGCTACTTTAGGAAAACTTCCGTATTTCAATGCCAAACTTCCACCATTTTTTAAGGTAAAACTTGTTTACTACATTGTCGCGATGTTAAACTAGATCTTATGGCGGCAGTTCAACTGCAGTCAAACTACAATATTTGTATAGTTAATGCATGTATATTTGCAATTGATATGCTACAAGACTAGCGGTTAACCGAAACTGCAGTTAACCAACAATTTACTGTGAAACAGCAGTTAAACTTCTGCAAATTGTTTTTGTTAAATTTTAACTGCTGTTACAATACTAGTGGTTAGTCTAAACTACGGTTAGAAACTGCATTATGTTACAAAACTAGTGATTAATCAAAACGGCAGTTAAACTTACGCAATGCTGAAGTTATCCGACAGTATAGTGCGGCACTAAAGATTCGCCAAAATGGCAGTTAAACTTCTGCAATAATAGTTGTTAGTTCAAGTATGCTATAAAACTACTTGGCCAAATGGCAGTGAAGTCGAATTTCTTATCCCGAAACTTCTAAAGCCGCCATTTTGTTGACAGCAGTCAGATCGCAGTTCCATCAGGAAGTCTGACCGCAGTTCATTTTGCTCTGTTTTAACATCCCTTCCTTCGACGGTAGTTCTGTAAACCTGCCAATGGGCCACCGGCTTTGGAAGTCGCTAAAAAGAGATTGACTGACGTCCGAAGTCAGTCAGACTGACGTCAGAAGTTTCATCTAAACCTCTACTCGTTACTGGTTATAAAAGGCTTGAAATAACTAGCGGCTAACGATAACTGTTGCTAGGCGTTCCCTCTACGGACTTCCATTTGCATATGTACACTTTTTCCAGTGGCCGCCTGCATCAGCAGTTTCCAAACGGACGAAATGCTAAACTTTAGGAAAGGAATTTTCAGACTGACGAATCTCTGAACAGGAATTTTCAAACAGAAATCTGCGGAACTTCCAAACAGGAATTTTCGATCGAACAGTCTGTCGGAAATTCCAGACTGACAAACTGCTGGACTTCCGGGCTGCCGAACTATAGAACTTTCAAATTTCCAGACCAATGGACTGCTTAACTTCCAGACTGACCAATAGCCGAGCTTTTGTACTGACAAACTGCTCGACTTCTGGACTGCCATACTGCTGTACTTCTAGATTGACGAACAGTTGAACTTTGTGACTGACAAACTGCTGGACTCCCGATATGATGATCAGCTGGACTTCCGGTCCTACAAACTGCTGAACGTCTAAACTGAGGAATGTTCAGGCTGACGAACTCTTGAAATTCCAAACATCTGAATCTCTAATTTGAGGGATTTTCAGACTGCCTAACTATTGGACTGCATGATGAACAGCTGAACTTTCAAACTGACAAACTGCTGAACATCTAGAATGAGAAATTTTCAGATGCTCGACCAGCTAAGTTCATGAGTGACCCACTTTTGGATTTCCAGGTTGCCGAGCTTTCAGACTGACGAACTACAAACTGACGAACTGCTGAACTTCCAAACTGACGAAATGCGGACGGCCCATTACTAGAAGGGGTTTGCGGCGCTAGCTAAGAGCTCTTTGTTGCGAGCCAACTATTGCTCCTTGGGACTTCCCGACCTAGAGAAGAAGCCCTTTTGTTGTTGTTGTTCTTCACTTAAGTAGTTTACGAATTGCTCAGTTTGTGTTTTTCATCAGTCGAAGAAGTGCATCTACGGTCTCGGAGCGCTCAGCAGTGGCTGTCGTTCCGGGTTCTGCGTGGCGGCACTGCCGTTGCCGTCGTCGTCAGTTGCTGGCGAGCGGACGTCCATGATGGTTTCCTCTTCATCTTCACCGTCTTCCTCGTCAGAGACATCTTGGTTCCTGTCGTGGCTGAACATGTTCAGAAGATTGGATTCTCCGGGTTCCTGTCGATGGAAGGATAGAAAAAAAAGTTAGTATTTCTGGGAAGTCTAGAAGTTTGTCAGTTTGCCAGGTGCTGGAGGAGGAACGATCCATATTTCCATTGACGCTTTCAGAAGTCCTGTGAATATGTGTGAGATAAACATCACCGACCGCAGTCACGACAAGAACCGACATGGACAACGGCAAACTGACAAACTTCTATGTCAATGACAACTGCAAGAACTGACAACAATGACCGCAATCACTACAAGAACAGACAACAATGACCGCAGTCACTACCAGAACAGACAACAATGACCGCAGTCACTACAAGAACTGACAACAATGACCACAGTCACTACAAGAACAGACAACAATGACCGCAGTCACTACCAGAACAGACAACAATGACCGCAGTCACTACAAGAACAGACAACAATGACCGCAGTCACTACAAGAACTGACAACAATGACCGCAGAACTACAAAAACAGACAACATACAATAACATCTCACAGAGCTACTTACTGCAATGGTGGACATGGTCCTGGCAAACGATGGGTGCGTGGGCGATGGCGGCACGCAGGACGAGGTGAGCGCCACAGACGACATTGTGGCAGGCAGGAGCGGTGTTCCAAAGAGGGATGAGGACAGTGGTGGCGACCGTGTTCCGGGCCTTCCCAGCGGAATGTTCAGCAGCGACAAGGCCGGATGAGTTCCCGACTCTCCCAAGCTGGCGTGGCGGTGCAGAAGTCCTCTCCTGGCAGATGCAGTCGATGTTGCCGCGGTTGTCGTTACTGCAGTCGTAGTTGCCGTTGCTGTCGTCACCGCCTTCGTCTCCTGAAGACTGCACTGGTGCCGCAGAGGATTGCGTCTACTGGACGTTGATGGCGGCGGTGTAGCCGTGAAGACCTTCTCCAACTGGTCCAATCGCCGCAGAGTACTGTGGACGAAGTGCTGGATCACGTGGTCTTCTGCCGTGGGCATGGAATCTCTGCGGCGTGGGGCCGCGGCAGCTCCTGAATCTTCTCCTGCCCAACTCTGCTGACGGCACAGCTTGCGGGGGAAGCTCCTGGATGTACCGCTTCCGCTGTCCTTGCCGACGTTGGCCAACTGCACATCCACGCTTGTAAGCAGCTGTCTGACAACATCTCCAGCTTCAGCCTCCTCGATGGACTCATCCTCTTCTTCCTCCTCCTCTTCAGCAACGTCCGCTAGGTCCAGCTTGCTGCTGGCTTCCTGCTTGATCATTTCCTGTGCCAACATCTTGATCTCCCAGTCGTTCGCCGCTCGACTTCCAGAGCCTCCCAGACGGTCGTTGACATTGCCGAAGCGTTCCTCCTCATCTTTGGCAGGAATGACCACTACTTCCTCCTCTTCTTCCTCTACGGCATCCTCCTCCCAGTCTGTGATCTCACTGCCCGTGTCGGTTTCTTCCTCCGGAGACGATGCTCCAGAGTCTTCCAGATTACGGGTGGGGAATTCTGCCCTCCAGAGGTGGTCTGGGTGAAGGAGGTCATCCACAGACCGGTGGTGGGACAGACGTTGTCTGCTCGGTAGCATCGGCCATGAGCGCCGGGGGTGGCACACAAAGCCCGGGTGGGTGATGTCCACGCCGCCTTCTGCTCCTCCGCATGCCTTTGGAACAAATATTCAAAGAACCGGTCAGTGAAACATTGTCCTGTTAACTATTTGGCCGTTCCAGAACGACCTGAAGACAGATTTTAAAGCGAGACTATGGAACCGTTCCAGAATGGCCTGAAAAGCGGTCATGAGACCATTCCAGAAGAGTGCAAAGAGAAATCAATGAGCTATTCTAGAATAGCTCCAATATGCATTCCTGAATGGCCCTAAAGAGGGACCCACAAGTAATTCCAGAAGGGCATGAAGAGAGATTATGAAGCCGTTCCAGAATAGTCCAACGAGAGACCATCGAGCTATTGTAAAATGACTTAAAGAGCAATCATGGAATGGTTCCAGAACAGTTCAAGGAGGGGTCAGTGTGCTGTTCCAGAATGGCCTGAAAAGAGGTCAAGTAACTGTTCCACAGAGGCTTAAAGAGGTATAAATAGCCATTCTAGAATGACCTAAAGAGCAATCCCTATTGGGCACTTGTGAATCATTCCAAAACAGCCTCCAGAAGGGAGGTTCCACAAGGGCCCAAAGAGCATTCATGGAACCATTCCACAAAGGACATAAGAGGGATCCAAGAGTCCAGTTAGCTGTTCTAGAATGGCCTAAAGAGAGACCATCAATCCATTCCAGAATGACCAAAAGAGGGATCAATGAGCCATTAAACAAGGCCGAAAGAGAAGTCATGGAACCATTCTAGAATGACCCAAAGAGGGATTAGTGAGTCGTTCCAGAACAGGGAAAGCGGGGTAAGAGTTAATACTCGAAGAAGATCTTGCAGAGTTCACCACATTTCAGAATTATACTCTGTAAGTTCCTCAAACGTGCTTCCAGAAATCCGTTACGGCCTTTGAATGTATCACAAATGTTCCCTTTTTAAATATCACATAAGCCATTACCTGTTCACCGCCGATGCCCAAGAGATCTCCATGAAGCCAGTCTTCTGTCATTCGTTCTGCACTTTCTTGGTCTCTTCGTGTCTGGACAACAAAAAAGAAAAGCTACAAGAGCTGCCATAACCAATTCACGAACATGAGCATCGTTATCAAAGACGCCGCCGCAACTTGCCTGCAGCTCTTGTATCTTGGCTTCCAGTTGGTGGATGACGTCTTCCTTGTTGTGCATCGCTGTTTCCAGAGCCACCAACCGCATCTTGAACTGTGACTGGATGTCGTCCTGGCCAAACAAGAGAAGAAATCTTACAATTTGCCGAGGATTGTTGCGAGGTACGAAAGACTGCTCTTGATGTATAGCGGTGAAATTTTAGACGGCACATGTCAGAACTATCAACCTAGTTGGTTTTACATTATAGAATTGAGAAACCAATACTCCTACAGCATCCAAGTCTTTTTTGTCCCTTGATGAGCTTTTCGGAAGCTTTTCGGGAAAGAATTTCTGGTTCTTGAGGACCTTACGTCTCAGCTCTATAAGGTTTTTGTCATGTTGCATGGAAGATTACTTGACACTCGGATGTCTGCGGTATTCTAAGAACTTGTCTTGCAATTCTTAGTCAACCTTCTGGGGCATTTTCTCTCACCAGATTAGTAGTTCTGACATTGTGGTTTCTACGGTTCCAGCCATCCTCTTATCGCCGTCTTACCAGTCTCAACTGCAAGACGTGCTTGATGCCAAACAGAAGTCCAGATACACATTCCTCCTGCCGGAAGCTAGCGTCCGGATCGGCCAGCGAGTTGACTTGGGCCAGCTGATCCCTGAAGGAGACAGTCTTTGTCAGCTTCCTCTTGGCCACGAGGGAACTTCCATCGCCGCTACTGTTGCTGAACAGCTCACTGACGTCCGACTCGGAACGAGAGAAGTGCTTCAAGATGCTCTTGACCGCCTGTCCTTCCTGAGCTTCCCTGCTTTGGTTTCTACGTTCGGTGTTTTCCGGATTCTGCGGTTGGCTGACACGCGCTGTCTCTGCAACCGGCTTCTCCGGAGGGTTCTGGAAGGGCATTGAAGATGTGATGGTCGCCGTCCATGCCTGGATGGCCGTTGCGGATCGGTCTGCTTCTGCAGTTTGGTCATCCGTCAGCAAAGCAGGGGCAGTTGGCGGCTGAGGCTGTTTGGATTCCTCCTTCCTGCCGTCTTGCGCTTTGGGGACGGAACCGCTGTCTTTGGTGGACTTTGCTGACTTGCAGCCCTCTGAACTTCCGACGGCCGACGGTAGACATTCTCCGGCAGTTGTCTTAGCGTCTGAAGCCTGGGACACCGAAGGCCGCTTTCCCTCGTCTTGTTGCGCCTGACTGTTCTTCAGCGCCAGCACCCGTTGAAGGAATGTGGACTGGACACGGGCCACCGGAGGAGCCGCTACTTCTGTTGGAACTACCATCAGCGGCTTATCCACGCAGCTCTGTTTTCTGCCACCGACAATGGCCATGGGTTTCGCTTCAGGTTCGTTGGCCATGGATGTCTGTCCTAAGATTTCCACACTGTCTGCCCTGTCTCCAGAGCTGTGCCTGCCAAAGAGGAAGAAGATTTAGCCGTAGCAAAGCTACAACTTTGACAAGTGATGCCGTGGCCTCTTACTTGTCATCGGTTGCCGTTGATCCGAGTCTTTTCTTGACGGATGTCTTGCTGATGTCGCGACCAGAGTTCACCGCCTCCATCTCGATTCGGACATCTTCCCGGTTGCTCCTGTCTTTCGATCTGCAAGGAAACCATCAAGATTTTAGCAACCGTCCTGTCTTGCACCAGCGGATATTTCGGGCACTTCTTACCGGAACAGTGTTGAGCTTCCCTTGCTGGAGCTTTTCATGAGGTAGTTCCTTAGGTCCTTGGCATCCCTTCTGAGCCTCCTGACCATAAGAACTGCCTTCTGGCGGGCGCTCTCGCTGTCCGGTCCAATGACTTCTTTGCCGCTCTCCGAGCCCAGGCTCTCTTGCGCAGACAGTTCCTTTTTGGCGTTCACCGCCGCCTTCCGAGCTTCCATCAGTCGCTTCTTGCCCATTGTTTGGAGGATCTCCTGAAGACCAAAAGAGGTTTAGATTAGGGATCAAGGCCCTACATCAACTGACTTGGGCCTCGTGTTATCTATGGTCCCCAGCTCCTTGGACACTTCCACTTTCCCCTGATGGCTAACCGGAGGGCCCCATCAGTCGCTTCTTGACCAATGTGTGGAGGATCTCCTGAAGACCAAAAGAGGTTTAGATTAGGGATCAAGGCCCTACATCAACTGACTTAGGCCTCGTGTTATCTGTGGTCACCAGCTCATTGGACACTTCCACTTTCCCCTGATGGCCAACCGGAAGCCTCCATCAGTCGCTTCTTGCCCATTGTATGGTGGATTTCCTGAGGACCAAAAGAGGTTTAAACCACTGCTACAAGGCCCACATTGGTCACCATAGATGACCTAGGACTCCTATTCTCTATGGTCCCAGTTTCCTTTGACTTTTTCGCCCTACCCTGATAACCAACTGGAGGCGTCCATCTAGAAATTAGGTCTGTCAATTCTTTATTATGTAATCTGTCATCAGAGGCCTTTGTAAGATGTCTTTCAACCCCAAACTTTACTAATCCAACCAATAATTTTCTAGGGACCCAAAGCCATCCATGAAACGAACCTGAGCCTCCGGATAATCCTTCATGGCCCCAAGGACATCTTCCCTGGAGAGGCTGAACAACTCAGAGTATCCTACGGAACGGACATCCGCTGTACGCCTGCAAAGGACACCACATCATCATTCAAGTAATGGACCCAGAAGAGGATGAGCAGTTGATGAGTATACAAATGTGAAAGTCTGCATGCATAAAGTGTAATATGTAAATCAATAGGGCGTTTTATTAAATTAGAAGATGAAAGGGGACAATGACATTATTTGGGCGTTTGTAAAAAAATTAACAGATGGAGGAGGGGGAAATG
The DNA here is from genome assembly GCA_034696685.1 of Julus scandinavius. NCBI lineage: Eukaryota > Metazoa > Arthropoda > Diplopoda > Julida > Julidae > Julus > Julus scandinavius. The sequence goes on along the minus strand of JAQGAE010003007.1, from coordinate 2,354 downwards.
GATGTTCATTAGCAGATTACATGTAACCTGACTGGTCTTTACAGGTCTTAACTGACCTAGACAGGGAATCTGAAATGGGTAAAGTTATCTAGGGAGTGAATTTCATATTCAGGCCCCGAGAAATAACACAAAGAGGCCCTTACCTATTCAAACCATCCAGGTTTAGGATCCCAATCTCCCCGAAGAAGTCTCCAGCCTTCATCGTGGTTAGAACCTTTCCCGTCTCGCTGGAGAAAAAAAAGTTACTCATTGTCGTAATTGTGAGTGTGGGACCTTTATGCCCCTTGTACTCACCTGATGACTTCCAGGATACCATCTGCGATGATGAACATCTCCCTCGCCACTTCGCCCTTTCGGCAGATAAGGTCCCCGGGTGTGAAGATGTACGCCTTCATCTTCAGAACCAGGTCGTGCAGGAATTCCGGCTGACACTCTTGAAAGATGGTCACCTGCGGACAGTGGTGAAATTAGAAGTCTCTTTAGATAAGCCCTTTTGTTCTTTTTCCACGACTATTCCGTTCACTGTCTGCCATCACCTTCTTGAGCGTGCTGAGGTTGACGTGCAGCGCCAGTTCTGTCTTGAGCTTGTCCGGCAAGATGCCCAGCGCCGTGTTGATGTCGCCTCCCGCGTGCATCCGGCCCCTGAAGAAGAAACGATTGTGGAAATCCAAAGAACCTATTCGTGATTGAAGTTGAAGATGGCCCTTACCTAGACCAGGTGTAGTCGTACCACCGTTGGACCCTCCTTTGCATATCTCGGGGCACTTTGTGGTGACGCATGTACAGTTTGGCCCCATCCTGAAATGGGCATTTTTAAAAGGTAAGACGTTTAACAATTTTTAAGAGAAACATTATAACAGAAACATGTTTTAAGAGAAACGTCATAACAAAAACAAGTTTTAAGAGAAACATTATAACAGAAACATGTTTTAAGAGAAACATTATAACAAAAACAAGTTTTAAAAGAAATATTGTAACCTTTGTAATCTTTTATGAGAAACATTCTAACAGAAACAAGTCTAAAAAGTAAAATTCTGACAAAAAGTACTTTAAAATTTAGATTACACAAACATCTTACTTAAACATAAACTTAAAAGTTGGAAAATGATATTGAAAAACAGTGTTTACAAACTTTTTTTACAAACACCTTTGAAAATAGAAACAAATTTTAAGGGAAACATTTTAGCAAAAACAACTTTAAAATGCAGTTTATAACAAAAATATGTTAACTAAAACAATCTATTTTAAAACTACAAAGTATAACAAAAACATGATTTAGGAAAATTATAACAAACATTTTTAGGAAAATTATAACAAAAACATGTTTAAGAAGAAACAAGAATATGTTTAGAAACAAATTATGATAGAAACAAATGTGTTTTTCATGCTGTTTTTTTGTGTTATTTTTTACCAAAAGTCGTTCAAATTCAAGGCGATTAGCATTTCGGTTAGTGATCACGTTTCCTACTTGTCCTGCAAAAAATTAAAGCAAATTACAAGTTAATTATATTTGCAGAAATTCTATAGAAATTTTAATTCAAGGAATTCATTAATTTCTGATATTAGCACTAGATTTTATAATCCAATTAAAATATCCTGTTTATGTCTCATAAAAGTGTGTAGTTTGTCAGTTTGGTAACAGATTCTGTTCAATTTAGCAGAAATTTTGGTCTATATTTGCCAAAATTTCTACCAAAATTTGATAAATTCGTCTTATATTTTCTTTTATTTTTACAGTACAGCCTGTCTTTTTAATGGACGACCCTCATGACGTCACAGGACATTAATGAGCGAGCCCCGCCTCCGTGACGTCATCATTAAGTACGTGTCCACACTCGTCATCGTTTGCCCGAAACTTACCTACGATAGTTGCAAATATGAAGACGCCGATCAAGTAACTGACGATGGTGAACAGATACCTACAAACAAACAAGAAAAAGTAAGATTTCCACATATTTATTAGCCATAAAATAGTCGAAACAATCCAAAATATGTGATATTCAAAATGGCGTTTTTGTGCTTGGCGCTCATTTTCGTCTTGAACTTTGCCTACTTTCGAATTACTTTTGTCTACTTTTCAAAACTGGGTTTCCAAGTCCAACAAATAGGTTATTTATTGATATTATGAGTCTCAGCTCATGCATTGAAATATCCATGACGGCATAAATGTAACTGCAATACATTTTATAAAAAGGAATGATGACATCATTGTTACAATTGGAACGACAGTGTCTCGCGCCTCGTTCCATTTCGCGAATCTAGGATCAATGGGCAAAAGAACTTTCCCACCATTGAAATTGTACGGAGACTCGTGAAGGCTCATGTGCTGTAAACACAGTTTTATCATAGTAAAA
>JAQGAE010003006.1:0-15951 GCA_034696685.1 Julus scandinavius | reverse complement strand
AAATGTGCAAAGTTTTAGTGACTAAAACTTTGCACATTTTTGGTAGCACGCAGGGTTTTGTCCCGTTCGTAAATTGGATTAACGTTCGTTATAGCTAAACATGAAAGTTGTGATCGCGTTTTGGATCTCGCCAAGGAGTACAACATGGCGAAATCGACGATCTTCGCTATTTTAAAAATAAAGCTGCGACTTCTTTTTTGGTAATTAAACTGCTTTCTTCTAATATTACTGTGATATGTCAACTTTCTATGCATTTGTAACGTATCTAACACTATAGAACCGTGTAAAAATTTGATCAGGTTGATGTTGTGCAGAGCCCCAAAAAGCACCTTTCCACAACACAAAATTGATTAAAATATGTGAAATATCGGGCAGAGTCGTTGATAAGGGGGGATTAAGAGAAACGGGTGGTGTTGAGCAAGTGAGGACATTTTTCGGACCCCCTTAGTATACAAGCCCTTCGTTTCCAGGTGAGAATCCGGCGCTGATTCTTGTGCAATTTTGTCATTCAACTGCCAATAAATTTAATTCCGCACATAATACTGTATTATTTCCACAGATGTGGAAATAGGACAAGGAACGCATTATTTGTATTTACATTGATTGCAATGGGAAAAATTGATTTGAATTATGAACTTTTTCCGTTTACAAACCGGGTCATGGCACGGATTAAGTTCGTAAATCGAGGTTCCACTGTAAGTCATGTCATAGGTTGGTGCACAACATTAAACGAAGGTGCCCTGATCTGGTTTTACTTCTCTTTACCCTATTTCAGATAACATGATATGACTTGAATGCATTCAATTGTGTGTGTACACTTAGTGTTGCCAAAAACGACCATTTTGAGTACTTTATTATAATGTCAACAAAATTTACTTCGCAATCTGATCAATCAAATGTTTATTTATCTCCCATTTCCTTTGAAAAACAATTATTAGCAGGATTGATTTACCGGTTAAGTGCAAAGATCTGTAATCCCATAAAAGCTAAATTTAATCCTTATAAAGACATATTTCAAGTTTTCTCCTCCATTAAAACTTTGATTGTAAAGAATATATTTTCTAATAAGATCAATACTGTGTATTCGCCATCAGTCTACATTAATATAAATTGTAATGCAACCTTTCAACTTTTTTTTAAGAGTTACTCAAGGCCATATAGTATATATGAATGGGATCTTGGAAATAAATACCCCCTGCCCCGAACTTCAAGAAATAAAACAAATTTCAAACCGAATTAGCAAAACATAAAAGAGGAATTTCACTTTTGCATTTCAAGAGTGACTTTTCTGCTCTAGAAATGTACTTTTTTATCATTAAAAGTGTAAAATTTCTAAGGTAAAAACGCAATTTTATTTTTCTACTGCAAAATCGCAGTTTTTCTAAGGTAAAATCGCAGTTTTTCTAAAGTAATCATGCAGTTTTTCTAAGGTAAAACCGCAATTTTATTTTCTAAGGAAAAAACCCACAAATTTATTAAGTTAAAATCTTAATTTATTCTAAAGTTAAATTGAAATTTTTCTAAGGTAAAACCAGAAATTTTCTAAAGTAAAAGCGAAGTTTTTCTAAGGTACATAAACATGCAGTTTTTCTAAGGTAAAATCGCAATTTTTTTCTAAAGTTAAATTGCAACTTTTCTAAATGCAACTTGCAAAATTTTCTAAAGTAAAATCTTAATTCTTCTAAAGTAAAATCGCAAATTTTCTAGGGTAAAAACGCAAATTTTTTAGGGTAAAAACGCAAATTTTCTGCTTTAAAGGTGCAAATTTTCTTAGGTCAAAATGCAATTTCTTATTTCACCTCTGCCAACAATAGCCCATAATCTATAATGGACCCTATTTTCCCCCTCCCTCCCCCAAAATATGGTCTTGGAGTTGCTATTCAGTGAAGTGTAAAAATATCCTGTATATTTTTCGCTCCATTGAAAACGTCAAAACAAGATCTTAAATCCTTTCGATTATCGTATGGATTAACGATATAAAAGTTGGTAGAAATTTGAGGAAATCCTCGATTGAACTTAACGATAGTGACACTGGCAATGTAAAAGAATCCAATAGGAAGTATGGAAAATTAAAGCCTAGTTTTAATTACCGAGAAACATGAAAATAATGCGTTTCGTACGACTGCTTTAATGCCAAATTTCGTCTACGACAAATTGATTCGTCAATAGTATTAACTGATCCATAAAGATAATAGGATTGCTGAAAATGCGAATTAGCTTACGCTGGCTATATGAAGCATTAAAACCCCGATTCTTAAAGATGTTCTCCCCTAGGATAAGATGCCATTTTTTATATTATTATTCAGCCTTATATATAATTAAAACTTAGAGATATCAATGGTAGGAAATTAGGATGGGTGAACATCGCTATGATTCAAAGGATTATTTTCCGTGGCGAGGCCATAATTCCTACTTTATGAAAACATCCAAAATTTCCGTTGCTAAGAAACCGGTACATAACTACATATTTCTGAGCAAATAATATCAGGAGGAGCTTGATATTTGGTGCCAATGATCTTTGATTACCGATAATATGTCTAGCTCGTTAATGATGTTTCCGACTTAAAGAAAGAAAAAAAGTAGGGGAAACGATTTCTGAAAATAGAGTAAAATTGTCTGTAATAACATGATGGAAATCAATGTATTTATACAAGATCATAAAATGAATATCATGAATTTATTCACTCGTGAGATAAAAATAAAATTTTAACGATTGGGATATTGCTTAAAAATCCACGAACTAATAATATTTAGAAAAGCTGAAATTGGGGCATTAAGGTTATTTTGAAAACCTCAAAGATAAGATTATAAACCAATAAAAACTGTTTAACAACTTGGTTAATTGGTCATAAAATTGAAATCATGTTAAGGGAACATTCAAAAATGACGTCCTCAAGAGGGGGTAGGAAGGGATAGGGATCTGTGGCACGTGGACACCATGTGGTCAGGGATGGGGGAAGGGGGAAAAGCCATTATGGGTATTTATGGTATTTTACAGTTTTTGGATTTTCTGTTAAATTCTGTTTTAAAAGTCAATGAAAGTGTAAATGGACACCAGTAGAAATGTGTCTCCAGTCATAAATATACTTGGATTTTTTAAAACCTCGGGAAAGTCTGGAATTATGCCTAACTTTGTGTTAAACACCAATTTTATGCTGGAATTTCCCTTCGAGTTCAGGGAATTTCCGTTAATCAGAAAAATCTGGAAAAATGTGGTGGAATTGGTATCTATCAAACCGTTTGCATGGAAATTTATAGTAGGGGTCCTTTGTATGTTCAGACACATTTTTTGGACACCCAACTTTAAAAAAATATGAAATATATGGTTCATGCATAGACGTACTGTAATAAATTACATAAAAACATGTTTGAAAACATGTATGGTAATGCTATAAGTGGAGTTTAATGTCTCTTTAGGGAAGAAAACATTGGCTTATGATTATCGTCCAAAAAATTAATCTGTGATATCTATTGAAATACAAAAATGATAGGTAGCCAATATAAAATCCAATATGTTGACTCATTAACTGAAATGTGACATTATGTGTTGAAAGGGCCTGTGTTGAATGGTCTGAAACCAAATGAACTATATGACTCATATGTATGGACATTTCATGGTCATATATGATTTTTCATGGATAAAAAGGCAATATATGGGTATATATGTATTCAGACATTATGACCATGCAGTCAAAATGTCTATAAACATGGTCCTTGTATAGCTTTTTCACACGTGTAATATTATTTTAGAAACATCACTTGTGTTTATAGCACAGTACACATTTTTTAAACCTGTTATTTCTACGGATAATCGTATAGTTCTCTATCTTTTACATATTATTTGCTCACCCAAAATGGCCGTATTGCACATTGCCTCTGGCTGTTTAAATAACCTTTCATATCATCCATCCTCTCGATATCAACTCACCCACTAGAAATTTCTCACTTCTAATTGTGTGTTCATAGATGTATCGATTAAAACGCCCTCTGGCGTCAAATGGCATGATTTCACGCTTCCTTAATTGGACATTTTGTAATTAGGGAAGGAGCCTCTGCAAATTAGGCCGATGGGCCTTAGCAGCATTTCCCGGAATGGCTATCACGTTGAAAAATGCGTTAATGATAAACGTTAATTAGCATGCGAACGGCGTCTAATTACGATTAACTTTTACAGTGTTTCAGACACCTCACCGGAAGAGGCGGGGCTTCACTATCCGGGAAATGAGACCTTGAATGCTCCACCTGGATTTGCCGACAAAATGGAACAGGCCAGGAAAGATGGAACATTAACTAACAATGGATGTGGGGGTTAGTAAGATTTAAAATATATAAATGGGCAACACGTAAGCTTATGTTATATCAACGTGCTATGTATCACCCTTGTTAATGTATTTGTTGGGAATTACCCTAACATAGATGAAAAATTCCATCTTACCTGATCTGAGCTGCACCTGTTCCAAATAACAATCCAGAATTCCATATAATTTTAGTTTACTATAACATTTAACCAAAATTCAATTTGAAGCGAATTGTAGTTTTTTTTAAATTAGAGAAGAAACAGCCAAATCCTACTATTTCAATGTTTTTTATCTCTGTTCCATTTTTTCTCATTTAGTTCTATTTTGAAATTCTATGTTTGTATGCTTTAAAATTCTAGTTCTTTGCATGCTTTGGAATTCCATTTCCTTTGCCCGCTTTGGAATTTATTTTCATTGCACACTTTGAAATTCTATTTCTCTCGCACACTTTGAAATTCCATTTCATTGCACGCACGGTTTGAAATTCCATTTCATTGCACGCTTCGAAATTCCAGTTCATGGCACGCTTTGAAATTCCATTTCATTCCACGCTCTGGAATTCCATTTCATTCCACGCTCTGGAATTCCATTTCATTCCACGCTCTGGAATTCCATTTCATTCCACGCTCTGGAATTCCATTTCATTCCACGTTCTGGAATTCCATTTGATTGCACGCTCTGGAATTCCATTTCATTGCACGCTCTGGAATTTTATTTCTTCCTGCACGCTTTGGAATTCTATTTCTTTCTGCTTGCTTTGGAATTCTATTTCTTTCTGCACGCTTTGGAATTCTATTTCCTTCTGCACGCTTTGAAATTCAATTTTATTGCGCGCTCTGAAATTCCATTTCATTCCACGCTCTGGAATTCCATTTCATTTCACGCTCTGGAATTTCATTTCTTCCTGCACGCTTTGGAATTCTATTTCTTTCTGCTTGCTTTGAAATTCTATTTCTTTCTGCACGCTTTGGAATTCTATTTCTTTCTACACGCTTTGAAATTCCATTTTATTGCGCGCTCTGAAATTCCATTTCATTGCACGCGCTGGAATTCTATTTCTTTCTGCACGCTTTGAAATTCCATTTTATTGCGCGCTCTGAAATTCCATTTCATTGCACGCTCTGAAATTCCATTTCATTGCACGCGCTGGAATTCTATTTCTTTCTGCACGCTTTGAAATTCCATTTTATTGCGCGCTCTGAAATTCCATTTCATTGTACTGGATCCACTCTGGAATTCCATTTCATTGCATGCTTTGGAATAAGCAACATTTCGACAAATATTAATACTTTGCAAATTGCTTCCATCATCAACAGTATTGTAATATTGTTTTAAAATAGGCATGAAGGTAAGAATAATGCCGAAAAGTTATGCTTGTTGGTCGACTTGTGTAGCTCGAGCTCCTTATTTTCAATCACTTGATGGTGCATGGAGGCTATATTTAGTTTACTCAATATATCCTTATTATTAACACTTGTCATACGCTTGACATGCAGTAATACATTTTAAAAACACTTTCACACTACCAACAACTTCGGATATCTTAAATACAAATGCTAAATATGATGTTTTAAAACTTTTCCACTGAAATTATGCCAATTCCTCTTGCATTTAAACCACCTCCATTGGGACTCATTAAGGTCTAGACGCAATAATTCAGCTACACAACTATTCAAGCATTTGAGGCCCATACCCCAATTAGTCAAAAAAATAAAGCTAAGCTTTATATATTTTAAGCCTCATCTAAGGATTTTGCAAAATTTTGAAATGACACCCTACCACAGTTGCAGAGTCACCTTTGGCTGTCTTGAGCTCGTCTTGGATATTTTTCTGTGCAGATGTGAAATGCATCTTCAATTTGAGACTGGAGTTTTTCGAAGTTAAAATTGTTCTTTTTATATTTCAGATAAAAATGGTCGTCACAAAACAACTTCACGAAATTTGGATGCAGAGGAAGAAGAGCTAATAGCTTTATTAAAGAGGTAAAAGCCACGAGTAATTTAAAAATGAAGTAAAAAAACAATGGATTACTTTTATTATCGGGCCATGTGTGCCAGCTAGCCTCGTTTTGAAGCTTATGAAGCCAAAGTTAATTTGGTTTAACGATTTTTGCAATCGTTAATGATATGCAAAGAATTTGCATTTTGGTACACTCTAATTCTAACGAGTAATTTGCATTAGCTTCTTGCTAATTATGCCATTGTTAATTACAGAGGTCAAGTGCCAGGAGAACATCAAACAAACCAAAGAGACGAAAGAGGTGGTGGCCTTTTTAATGTACCCAAATAAGGAAAAATTCATTAATTATTGAAGTTGGCAAATGCAATCATTAAAATTAAAAAAAAAAAAACTAACTCGTCATCTTCATTTTTACACTAATTTTCAGACATGTAAAACGAAATTAATCTGGTTTAACATCCGGAAAAACCTGACAGCTGACTTCGCGATATGCTAATTTGGCATATAAAACCTGCATTAATTAAACAAAAAGTTCATCTTAATCGTGGATAATTTTTATGTCGCTTTGCAGTGCCAGGTTTTTTTTTACACGGCTTTTGTGTAATTTATCTGCCTGATTTGGCAAAATTACAAATTTAGTGGCGCATGTCTCCCACTTTAGCTGAAAACAAATTCACCTAAGTTTTACGGGCTATTCAAAAAGGACGTCCCCGAAATTCCTTCAAAAATTAACATCTCCTCCTACTCCTTGACCACACTGGATCCATTTTAGACCATACTCCCCCCTCCTTATGGATGTCCTTAATATTTTTGAAAAGTAGGGCGTCCAGAAAATCTGTTGTAACTTACGAAAATCCATCCTATAAATTTCCAAGACCCGCCTCGCTACAAATTCCACGACATTATTCCAGATTTTGCTGATTAACGGAATTTTCCTGACCTCGAAAGGAAATTTCAGCATAAAATTGGTGTTTATAGCCAAAATTTAGTCATAATACCAGACTTTCTTGAGGTTTTAAAACTTCAAGTATATTTGGAACTGGGGTCACATTTCTTCCGGTGTCCATTTTCCCTTTCACTGACGTTTTTAAAGGTCAGTGATTAAACAGAAAATCCAAAAACTGTAAAATACCATCATCAATGGACGTCCAAAATGTCTTCCCCCTCTTCATATGCCAGTGGACTCCCCCCCCCCCGAACCCCCTCTTAAGAACGTCCTTTTTAAATGGCCCCTTAGGCGAAATAAATTTCGCCGACATTTTATAATACAAAAATTGCACGTTAATATTTAATAATGTTATTTAAACCTATTTTTTGCCCTAACCTAAACAAATTATAACCGAGATGTCTGCAAAGCGGGATGTTGGCAAAAAGCAGGGTGTTCGGCAAAGGGGGTTTCCCGGCAAAAAAGGGTTGTCTGCAAAAAGCAGGTTGTCGTTGTCGGCAACGGGGTTGTCGGCGAAGCGGGAGGCTGGCAAAAAACAGTGTTGTCGGCAAAAAGCAGTGTTGTCTTCAAAGAAAACAGGTTGTCGTTGTCGGCAACGGGGTTTACGGCAAAGTGGGGTTGTCGGCAAAAAAAAGTGTTGTCGGAAAAGTAGATCTATACCAGCACATATCAAGGTCGATACACGCAAATCTTGAAGTGTTGAAATTCGAACACTGACTCGTTGTTTCAAAAAACCGCAAAAAATATGCAAATGACATTCCTCACAAAATACATTTGCATTTAAAATCTCTTAAGAAATGATCATAAAAACCTAATTTTGAGATACAACATTTCAAAAACATGTGATAATTAAGTGTCGCGTCGCACCAAACACTCACACCTTGACAATATAGTATGCGAAAACATGACGTCATCGTAGTTACAATTCGGTAAATCAATTGATCAATTGATCAAACTATGGATAACTAAATTTACGAAAGTTTAGCGAAATTTTTTCGAAATAATAAGTTAGAGACTTACAAGTAGGAACTGTACTGTGGATAATGTTAACTGAAGTCAAGATTTTACATCGATGATTGTGTTGAAGAACTTTTTGACGAAGTTTTTGAAGATCCTTTTGACACCGAACACAACTTTAGCTGCCATCTTGAACTCAGACGAGTACTGCACTGATTTCGAACAATGCATTATGGGCTCCCAGAATCCCGTTAGCCAAGGTTGTTACACCAATAAGTTACTCGGCCATGTGGTTTTTTGGATGAAATTTGACCTTCGAGGTTAAACAACACCTGCATGATATCGAGTTTCAGAACACAAAGTGTTTTAAGTCCAATCAGATTGCGTTCATAATTTCGAATGTAAAATAGACATAAATCGATGAGGGTCGTTCATAATATACAATGTTACTTTGAACTTAAAACAATAAAGTTAAAAACTGAAACCCGGCATGTTCCTTACGGAAAAAAAGTGGTAATAAACTAGTAATCAGTAAATAATTGTGGATAATTAATGAATTTTAAATGAATACAAACTGGTCTCAAATTCATTAACTTAGTCATCGATACATCAGAAATTGTTCATTTTTAAGCAAACACGATTACTTTTTACCAGTTTACCACCAAATGGCCAGACGGGTTGACCCCTGTAGCGCCGGAAATCCTAACTTATCAGTTTGTGACCAGTTGGTTTTGAGACAAATATTGAATTAAATTATCAGTTTTTAGCTTCTAGTTGATTACCAGTTTATTATTAGCTTAATCCTAATGTATCACTATTGTTATTACCAGTTAATTACCAATTTATAGACTAGTTTATTACCAGTTTATTACTAATTTATAAACCAGTTTTTTTTAGTAAGAGGTATCTTTCTGGCCAAAACTTACAACGTAACAAATATCACCAGTTTATATCCTGGTTTATCACCAATTTTTTGCTAGTTTATTACCATTTTATTACCAGCTTAAACTAGTTTATTACCAGTTTTTTTTTGTAAGAGGCACCATTCTGGCCAAAACACACACCGAAACAAATATTACCAGCTGAATTCTAGTTTATCACCAGTTTATTACCAGCTGAATTCTAGTTTATCACCAGTTTATTACTAGTTTGTCACCAATTTATAGACTGGTTTATTACCAGTTTATTTACTAGTTTACCACCATTTTCTTCTGTAAAGGGTACCTTACTGGCCAAAACTTACGACGAAAAAAAATATTACCAGTTTAAACTTCTTGCTTATCACCTGTTTATTACTAGTTTATATTATCAGCTTAATCCTAGTTTATTGCCAGTTTATTACCAATTTATGAACTATAGTTAGCTACCATTTTTTTTTCCTGTAAGGGGTACCTTTCTGGCCAAAATGTAGGATAAAAACAAGAATATAAACGGCCATTTTAACCCCTTTATTTATGAATAATTATTTGATTTTGGTACAAAAGACAGATTTCTCGTCAACATTAATAAACTCCAATAATCCAAATGTGAGGTCAGCATTCCTCCGTTAACGCTGAAAAAACAATTTAAAACTGAAACTACCTTTTCCAATTTACTATTTCCTCTTGATTAAATATGTTGTTGTTTTGAATTATACTTTCCATGAAAATATGGCTTATTTCTTTTTAATCCACAATCAATGATCCCTCGTTGGAGTCCGTACTCTGCTGTTGCAAAGTGCGCTATTGAGTCCATCATTATGGGAAAAATAAGATTAATTCACTGAATAAACTCTCGAGAGTACCTTCATGCTGAGAGTCACTTGGGTTTCAGGTATACAGTACTTCATTTTGGGTTTAATGATGTCCTTAGGGATTGCTGTTCCTGCACATATAAGATGCTATTATAACACACTTCTTCTTCTTCTTCTTCTTCTTCAGATGTTTTTCGTCTTTCATTCAGTTATCAGTTTCACTTAATTTAAACGAGAAAAAAAATTGGCACTAATGAAATATGGCGGCACTTCCTTTGATGATCAAGTACTCTCCACTTTCAATATACTCCTCTTCAATTTCCGCAATACTAATAAGGTATCGCGTCACAATTTCGTTTTCATTTCGGTAGTTTCACTGACAAAATCCATAATCCGCTTTGGCAGAGGGTTCACTTCAGATCGATCAGATCGGCCATCTTTTGCTTATAAACTTCTTGTTTTTTTAAATTTCCGCACTTTTTCACAATAATTCATTCTTGTTGCGAAATAGAACCAAGTGCCAAACAAAGAAAATGTCAGTATGATCTTACAAATATGTCTTACAGTATGACTTAACTCCAAAAACTCCACAAAAAATCATGCTTTCCAACCATTTTTTCAATCTGATATTTTCAAAATTATCTTTACAGTATAAAAGTGGTAATAAACTTACAAATAACTAGTAATAAACTGCTAAAACACCTGTTTTCTGAACCACCAGTCATTTTTAAAAACTGATTAACGAAAACTTGTCAACTTCAAGACCAATTTATCACAAACTATTAATTTAAAAAAAACCAAGATTGCCTTAAAAAAAGTTATTAATTTCTGATATAAATAATCAGAAACTAATAATTTTGATTACAAAGTGATCACAAAATGCTAATTTTTAAGCAAACACAATCACTTTATAACCAGTTTGTGGCGAATATTTGATAATAATCACAAGACAGATCAAAAACTAGTATTAAACTGATAAGGTTTTAGAAAAAACGTTAACAGATTATTCATTATCTAACTTATTAATTGTTTATTACCAGTTTTTTCTAAAAAATTAAGGTGATATTTACAAGAGATCGACTCATTTCGTCTTATTTTTCCGAGCATAAGTTTTAGACAATAAATCTCATCATTCATTTTCTTTGTTTGGCTTAGTCATCTATTGAAGAGGCTGTACTTGTCACATGTTACAAAGTTAGTAATCCATCAAACGTTAATATTGTTGTAGTTGTTAGTTTCATCTTTCCTTAGGGTATTTTGCTCTGCTCCTCTAAAACAAAAACAAAAAATACAATTAAATTACAGTGAAGTTAGATAATGGAATAAAAACTTCACTTGAGTTTTATTAGTTTTGAAAATAAAACTAAGTCAACTTCATGGACATCCTGAAAAGGCATCTTTGATCACAGGATATTTTTTGTAATTTTTGATAAATATTTACAGCAAATCAAACTGATTTATTAGGGTATAAAAAAATGTGAAAACTTAAAACTAATAGGATAAATATCCTAAAAGCATGTCTGGCACCATTTAAATCAATAGTTGAAAAGTATTAAAAAATGTGCGAACATTTTATACTAAATATAAAATATGAAATCTTATAAATATGATCTATTGAGCGATTAAAACTAATATAAAATTTTGTAACTCATGAATAAATCTTAAATATTTAACGATGAAACAATCTAATAAACAACATATCTCAACTTGAAATATTGACAACTTTATAAACTGGATTAAATTATTTTTTGATTAACAACTACACTTAAAAAATCGACTCACTGCATGAATCAAGTAAAAATGTGTTTTTGTCAGCAACCAAATGTCCGATTTAAAATCTGAAAAATGTGTTTTGTAGACAATTTATTCCTCTTTATATTTTGCGTAATTTGCATAAAATTCCTGATGCATCATTGTGGCCAAAAATGTTGAACTTAAAGCAACCCAAATTTTTATGCCGAATGCATTGTTGTATCCCTGTGGTTGTAAGTGTTTCTGAATGCCAATTAATAATCAGAACTTAATGAACACATATCCACACATAGTGTTAATTAATGGTTTATCGATAAAATGACCACTCCACCAAAAGTAGCCGCACAAGTTGCGGGCTATTCCCCAGAGAAATTCAGCAGAAATCCTTTTTACACTAGGCGAATTATAAACATGATTAAATTGTCTACAAAACACATTTTTCCGATTTTAAATCGGACATTTGGTTGTTGAGAAAAAACACATTTTTACTTGAATCATGCAGGTGAGTCGATTTTTTTGCACTTAAGTGTACAAACATAAAATACAGCATTACCTTTTTAGTAATGCAATTAATTCCTCTTCTACAGCAGCAAGGCCACTAGGACTTTTAGGATTTTGATCTGAAAAATTCAATTGTATATTTCACTAGATAAAATTAAATATTTTAGCAAAATTAATAATTACAAAAATTAATGCAATTACCATGGCTATTTCTTGTAATCGATGATGAATTGTGACCATCACCAAAATCAGGCGGTGTTTTCGCAGGTTTATGAAATGTAAAAGAATGCTCTTCAATGGCACCATCTGGACTTGAATACCTATATGAAAGATTTCCAATTAATTGTGGTCCAATAATGAAATTGGTATAACACAGGGTGGCCACAAATAAAATGGGACTTATTTCACAAATTCCTAACTTTTTTCTTTTATAAAAACAATTGGCCACTCTTTTTAAGATAATGGTTAGGGCCTTGAGACAAGTCAGTATGATATGACCAGGATATGCAAGGGTATGGAGAGGAGGCTACAATCTAAGAATCACTTATAAGAGAAAAGTTAGAGAAAAGAAGCCAAGTGGGATGAAATAAGAAGAGGGAAAGGGGGCAGGGCATGAGCCAACCACAGGCAAGGTGTGAACTAGGGGAGAAGAGGGAATCATGTTACAGTTTTATAATTAAAGTAAATCCAATTTTTCACAAATATAGGCAACAAAGGGAGACGTTCGAATTTCAACATATACTGTATTTTACGGACTATAAAGGGGCTTCTCCACTGCATTGAACATTGAACATTGAATATAAAACATGCAAACATAAAACATGCAAACTTTCAAGACAAACCTGAAACATAGTATTCTTGAACATGTTCAACAATACTGACGTGTCTCCATCAAAATGTTCAAAAAATTCTTCAACAAATGCAACAAACCACGTGATCACGTGGCTTGGCTGAGCATGCGCAGTAATTGTTGAACATTTTTCCCTTTGATCCCGACCGCCTCACGAGCGATCGGAAAAATGTTCTAGAACATGGTTTTTGAACATCCAAAAACGTCACAAGTTTGCTGAAACATCACGGTAGGAAAACATATTTGTTTCACTTTGTTTTAGCAAACCGTGTTGTAGAACATTTTTGTTCAATGTTCAATGCAGTGGATACTAGGCTTTAGGAATCGTGCTACAAAACTGGTTCTGGATTGGTTTGGCCTTCCTTTTCCTTTCTTGCTCGCCTGGACTGCTGTTTTGAATGTTTTTGAAATGTCATCAACCTTGAAATTGTTGCTCAACCGAGGTAGTGCACGACTCCCTGGGTAGACAGGCTTCATTATAACCTTAGATGGTTTTTTGGTGCCAAGGGTTGGCAAATTAGAATGACTTGTTCCAGGAATTGATACTTTCTATTGTTTTGAAAAATTGTCAGTTTCCCCCCACATGGGCAATCTCCATGTGGGGATAACTTGGGACAACTCATTTGGGGTTAGTTGAGACACATTCACTTAATAAACTTTGAATTTGCACTTTGTAATTGTTTTCAATTTTGATAATTATTAATTTGTATATGTGTAAAGCCGGGTCTCCAAGGTAACATGCAACATGCAAACCCCAAACACTCAAAAGACAAACCTGAAACAATGAATACATCAACATCTTACGGAACGCTGAGGTGTAGCGACCAAAAGTTAACAAAAAACTGAACCAGTGTGTCCTAGCATTCCGGTCCGTGGCTGAGCATGCGCAATAAAGTGGCAGCATTTTTTCCCTTTGATCTGGACCACCTCCCAAGCGACCGGCAAAATGTTGCCGAAACCATGGTTCTGGCCACAAAAAAGTCATAAGTTTGCTCGAACTTCACGGTAGCCATTTTCTGACACATTTTGATGTTTCCTGATGTGTCGTAGCGGTCGCTCGAGAAGCCGTCTGGATCAAAGGAAATAATGTGTCCTATGTGTCGTGGTTAAGGCGCTTTTACCAAGGCCTGTACAAGATGACGTAGCGCATCGCAACACGTGCTTTCAGTTTTGAACCGTCGTCTGCAAACCTGAAGCACTTGGTCAAATTGACTATGTCATGAAATACAGACGTTGACAAAAGCGCCGTACCAGCCAATATGAAGCTCCGCCTTGTTTCAAGAAATGCGTCATAGGTGCGTACACTCGTGTTTCCTTTTTTTGGGGGACACAGGATTGAAAAACATGCTGGAAACTTTATTTCAGTGTTTTTTGTGTTTGGTTTATGTGTCTGTGTACTATGTTTCGTTTGGTGCATACCGACCTTTACAATTTTAGTTCAATAGGACAATTATTGAATGTGCAAAAAAAAGTTTTTTTTTGTTTTTGTTTGGAAAAAGTGTCTCAATGTTCCCCACTCTCCCCTTCTGCCATATCTGAGAGACTTCATACTTCTTGCAAAGAACTTATTTAAAGTTAAGTGGTGCCCCATGCAAGATGGCCGACCTGTATCTGTAGAATAATACTCGAGGCACAGGTTTCATGCGTGACTGCATACATCCATTCTGTCGTGTTATTGTAGTTGTGTGGTTTCATTTCATATTGTCTAAGGACTGCTTTTCCAATAACAAATCTCTGCACGCAAAGGTGTTGCGGCGCTTCTATTTTCGTCCTCCTTAGAGTGGACAAACTGGGAAATTGTGTTTCCCTTTTGTCAACACCTGGAACGGAAATTGGAATTCCATGTTAAGGGCCTTCCGGATGTTTGTTCCTTTTCCCAATAGCATTGGAGTAAAGGAGACTTAAGTCACTGCTAGCTTGAATTCCAAAATTAACGTGGCGTTTTGTACTTAATTTTTGTTGCCAAAAATGTAAACATGAAAGTCGTGCTTAAACTCTATTATGCCTAGTACAGAATAGAGAAAACACAAAACATAAACAGGGTTTTGAAAACATGTTTATGATAATGATCTGCTCACCAGTTTTCGGTTCAAAGGTTTCAGAAAACGTTTTGCCAAAAAATAAAAAAAGGTTTCGAGCAAACATTTTGGTCTTCGCTCAAGAGGGGTCCTGATCTAAAGAAAAAATGTTTGCTGTTCATGTGGTTACTATATTTGGACAAACCTGTTTATCGAAACATGTTCATGAAACCTCGTTTCGACAAATTGATTTGCAGAAACCCAGTTTCTGTTTCGTGTTTGCTCTGATATGTACTAGGCATTTTACTCAAGGGCTGTTGAAGAAAACATGTTTGTTTGAAATTTCGAACAATTCTCAAGATGCCCATTGTTGCTGGTTCATTGGCTACCGTACCGCCATCCTG
The DNA here is from genome assembly GCA_034696685.1 of Julus scandinavius. Classification (NCBI taxonomy): domain Eukaryota; kingdom Metazoa; phylum Arthropoda; class Diplopoda; order Julida; family Julidae; genus Julus; species Julus scandinavius. The sequence continues at coordinate 534 of JAQGAE010003006.1, read as the reverse complement.
CGACTGCAAAGGGCACAATCTGAAGCTCACCTTTAGCGGCTTTCTTTGCCTGCATTGGATTCCCAATCTGGCAACCGTCCATTGTTTCGCTCGCCAAGGCGCTTTGCCAGAATCGATAGCTGGATCGGCTACAGGAGCCGATTTCAAGGTCCGGCCCTGAGGCAGATCCATTCATGCAGACCTCAGCCAGGATCGACTGCCATGAATGGAATAAGGGCGCGTGCCAACGCCCTTGTCCATAACGCGTGCCCTTCAGAATCCGTATTCAAGGTGGCAACATTGAACCAATTTTCGCACATTAACGGTCCCTCGGGAAATATGTTTGTTTTAGAATGTTCCACAGCGCCGGAAACGCCCAGAGACGCGCCAACCGGATTTAGGGGAATTTCTGAGCCAAAGTCCCCAGAGTGGCGACCCTGGGACGTGCAAATTGAAAACTTTACTTGAAGACCAAGCGTTTTTCGGTACTATGAAGTTATCGGGCCTCAATTTACAGAGGCTATGTATACAATGTCAGATCGGATCCATCATACT
>JAQGAE010003005.1:0-15958 GCA_034696685.1 Julus scandinavius | reverse complement strand
TGCATTTTTCAATTATTTCAATGTTTTCAGCAATCGTAGGGGGGTAATTTTTCAAATGGTTACGTAATATTTAGGGGGGGGGGTTGTGGTGTTGGTTACATTTGGTTACAAGGGGGGAGGGGGGGGGGTCAAAAATGACCAAAAAAGTGGTTACGTAATTTATGTACGCTCCCTTTCTTGCTAAATCTCTCTACTGCCACAAATACAAAGTTATTTATCATAAGGACTAAGTTTTCTTGCCGTTATAGACGTAAATTTCATATAAAACATTTTTGAAAAACCCTTTTTGAAGGATGAATCTGTTAAAAATACACTATTGGGCGCCCTTGAGCCTTCACGAGGCTCCGTACAATTTGTTTACGGAAGAATCTCCTGGTGGGATAGGAGGGAGTTTCAAAATGTATATATTTCAGTTTGTAAGTAATGCAATATTTTCCATCGTTATTCATAAAAAACCGCCGTTGCCAATGTTCGTCAAAATACAAAACTAAACGTACGTGACAAAAACGAAACATTTTTGTAGGTTTACATTTTCGACATACTTACATCAGCACGCAGACGGCTGTTCTTGTTGTTGGTGGTCGTTGCAGGTTTAAGGGCCCGAAGACAACTCCGGTTTAAAAATCTGAGCCAACAATCGGACGAACAATTCGCACTATTTATTTGTTGTTTTTCGACATTCAAAACCAACCAGAAAAATAAAATCTAAAAGAATAACAAAGTATTAACGTCTTAACTCAAAAAAAACAAGATTTTGGCACAAAAACAAAGAAAATAGAAAAAAGGATAATCTCCCTTCCTCTAAATCTAACGAGTGTTCGCTCGGCTTAACCGGACGTTTAAATAAAAGCGTTCTAGCTATCCGATCCGTTAACTAACTAGATTGTCGTCCGCCTTCTGGTTAAGTATTATGCACAAATATTCGCTATTTGAAAGGCTTAATCGGGGAATAACGTATTTCGTGCGTCCGAGTAAGAATCTCTTAACGGGGCGATGGTTCCTACCAAATTCCTTCCCGACGTATGTGTGTATATATATATGGGCGTTAACCGCAAAAAAACCTCCAATGTCTCTCGCTTTGAAAATAAAAATATCCTCGGGATTTCAGATCTAAGATGAAGAATCTCGTTTAGAATCTCACGGAGTACGAGGAAGGGTCCGTGTACTAAAAAAACGACAATCTTTAGGAATCGCTTACAAAATTTTTTTGAACCTACTCGTTAGAAATCGTTTTTTTAAATTTTTATAAAATCTTAAAGTCTTTCAGGAATCTCTAGGAAATCTTCCCGAAGTCACCAATCTTTTTTTCTTTGAGGAATCTTACATCCCATGGCTGTCCCGCACGGTCAAAGCCGCGTACTATAGAGTGGCGTAGTGTGTATTTCGGAGGTTGCGGTCGCAGGCGCCGCGGTCATTTGTCCGCCGGGCGTCTCTTTCATTTCCTCGCTGTTATCGTCGAAGATCCCGAACACGGAAGGCGTGTTCCGTTGCGGTTCCAAGCGGTTTAGGAAGGTGGTCGTGGGCGAGACGTACGCGTTGTACTCGCGGTTCTCCACCCACGACGGGAACTCCTGTTGAACCACGGGCCTGTCGTCGCTCCTCCTCGCGGATTGCTCTTCGGCAGCTTCCGCCGCGGCTTCGGAACCGCCTCCCCTCCTCCACGGAAGCTGGGTCTCCGTCGCGGTTTGCGGTTGCGAAACCGCACGGCGATGCGGCGAACCGTCTTCTAAAAAGTTTAAAGAAAGGCAAAAATGAGCGCAGATATGCTTTAACTTTTATCCGATCACGGCGCAACGGTCCGCTAAACTTTGACGTCTACGGCAAGGTGTGCGAAGGAACCGTTTTAGGGCACCGGGTCCATTCCGGGGAGAGGACCTAAGGCAGGCAAAGGACTAACGGAATCTGTGCAACGATATAACATAAAAACAATAACAAATGAAAAAAACAAAGCATGCGAGGGAATGACAAGAGGGAAAGGGCTAACGAACGAGCAGAACGAAGATGACGAGCGTTAAGTTAACGAGCATTCGGTAAAACGAGATATTTGAAAGGGCTTTGGGCAAACATGCGTTCCGTGGTCAACGATCCACGTCTTCGGAATGCGAGTATAATGAACCGCGTCTAGCGATACCGTAAAATGTGGATACTTTGGACCCATATCGTTTTGGCGATAAGCATCCACGTTTCACGGTAACGAAAGACCTCGAGTTATCGATCCATAGCAAAGCTATCGTTACCAGAGGGCGTTGCAGTGAACGTGATTCCGTCCTCGACTTCCAACGCCGCGTTGACGTAGTAATTGTACTTGGTTTCGTCGCCATCGCCTTTTTCGGAGGGAATCTTGATTTGCGGATTTGCGCCGCCTACGCGTAAAAAACGAATGCGTCAATGTTACGTTAAACGATGATGATGATGAGACCGAAAGGCCCCTTGGCGAGTCGCGTTCTTACGCTGGTCGGTGTTGACGACGGGAGACAGGTAGTTGTTCTTGGTGTAGATGTATCCGTTGCCGTTGGCGTTCTTCCTCCTGATGACCGCCTTCTTGGGGTTCTTGTACTGTCCGCTGAGCATTCGTCGGATCTGCATCCGGACCATGTGTCGGAACGGAGGATGGGGCTCTTGTTCGTTCATCGCGGAACGGCCATGGTTACGAGGCTATGGACGATTTAAAAAAACAACCTATATAAAAAGGTGTTGTCGGCATTTTGGCAAATGTGCGGCAAATTCCGCGGAACAAAACATACCCTTTGCAGCGATTTGAACATGGCGTCGCTCAGAATGTGGTGCAGTTTAGCATCGTTGAGATCTTTGGTGGACGGCGAGTAATCCAGTTCGTGCATATCCAAGTTGCACATACTCGCGTCCACGCTGCTCTGGCAGTATTGACTATCGCTGCGGGGAAGCAACAGAAGAAAACACCGTTAGGACGATAACGACACCCGAACGCTCGACTCGCAGTTGAAAGATTAGTCACCCTTCGAGATTGCTTTGCGTGTCGTTCCTGAAGAGATTCCCCACGAAGCTCCCGTTCTGGACGATGAAGTCGCGAGCGTCCCGCACGTTCAGTTTGGAGAACGTCTCCAGGATCTTGGGTTCGGCCGCGTGGTGGTCTCTCACGAACCACTTGCGCAAGTACTTGTTGTCGTAGTATTTGAACCTGGAAACATTAAAACAAGAGTTAATGCCGCCAACCCGTGGCGAAATAATGCGGCATTGTCGGTTAAACTTAACTGTCACGCAAATGGTGATTCTTGGCGTGACCGTAAATGTCCTCCATGCCGGCCATCAAATGGTCCATGAACTGATACATGTAGAAAAAAACATGCATTAAAACTAATTGAAAGTAGTGTCGGCTATAACACGCGTAGAGTGTGGCGACACACATTTGGGAAAGGGAATAAACCATCTGGTACTCACAATAACGGGGAATCATGTAGCGCAAATAGTCTTCCAAATCTTGTAATAGGGAAATTTTTCCCACACATAACAAAATTTGAATTATCCCACGTCTTACGCTTTAGACCTAAATACCAACCGTAACTTAAAAAGAGCTGAACTAGGGTTCGAGTTTTCAACCCCCTTTTTCTTAAAGCAAACAAATCCCCCAGGTTTGTTTGCGCCCTATTGTCTCCTCCTCCTTGGTCTAGGTAACCAATCAAATGGCAGACAGGTGATAATACCTGAGGCTTATTGGATGCCCAGGTCTATATAAGGAGGAACACATACCAAAATAAGAGAGAAACCACGGCTATGCTCAGATCTCTCAGTGGGAACGTGAGACTTCCAGAATATTCAGACCACTGAAATTCTACGAGGGGGTTCCAAATTATACCACTGTGATTCGTTATCATATTCATTCAATTATCAAATTCATGTTTTGCTGTATTGTAAATGGTTGTTTCATCAAAACATGAATAAATCTGACCTGTTCCATTGAACCTTAACCCTCTTGTCTTGTCTAAGTCTCTCTGAGGATTCCATCAGTTCCCAATCAGCAAACTGACATTGATATCTCTGAGAGGACAGCGACTTGGGTCAAATCCTCTCCTACAGACCATCAGGGATCTTCGCGTATAAAACGTGCACCATCGTCTCCATCAAGAGTCGGGAGACTGAGCAAGAAGCAAAATTGTCGCAGCTACCTACTGCCGCTTCTACCGCCAGTCTACTAGCTTCGTTGCTGAACGGTATCTACCGCTCCCTTTCACCTTTTTTCAGGCCGGAACCGTATAACGAACTCTTATGGAGGCCAGAGAGAACCTCTCGAATGGGGCTGCAGGTATTCATACTGAATCCCATGGAACCACTCCATCGTTAGAGGCCGTGATGCAGTCGCTGGCCCCCGCAACCAAGCCAGCGACGGCGGGACCTGCTCACCCTGTGGACGCTCCTATCGCTGGCGTTAGCAAGCATGAACACATGGGCGATGCCACAGCTCAAACCGCATGCCTCAAGAGTATATTAAAGACGTCTTTCATTTATCTCGACGGCTACTCAAAAATTCGTATCATCGTAGCAACAAAGTTTGGACGAGAGAGCTCTCGGAAAGTAGCACGTAGAGACGCGTGTGTCGAGGTGCATCTCGAGTTTCTCTCGCATCCACGGACACCTTAACAAGTGATGTAACGGTTAATCTGGGCTAGAGCTTTTCAATTCCTTATTTTCGATCTTATCGATATCTTTAACGTGCACCTTCGCTACTTATATCGCTTAACGAGCGGATTCGGCCACTAACGGGCATTTAAATCTAACGTCTCTAAACGTAGAGTAAAACGCGTTCTCACCCTCTCGTGAATCCTTTCGTTCATGGTGACCTTCCTCTTGGAGCTCTTCTTCACCCTTAGAAGTTGCACCAACGGCTTAATCGTAATTCCCTTTAACGAGAGATTGAAAAAAACAGACATTAACGACCGCAAATCCGCGATACCGAGATGGAGTCTCGACGGAACTTCACCTACCTGAATGAGTACCGTGAAATAGACCATGGCGATGGTTGCCGTGACGAACATGGACTTGTGCTTTATGAGGCCTACGTCGATGGTAAGGGCCAAAGCGAACGAAACGGGCCCTCTGTGACCACCGTAAGCTATGACGAATTCCTCGACCTTGTCGAGTTTCTGCAAACGATAACGGTTGGCCAAAGACGTGAAGATGACGACGCCTAATAAAACGGACAACGGGTCAAGTCGCGGCACACTGCTGAGGAAAGCGCCCTTAAGCGAACGGATATGCCTTACCGATGGCCCTGTAGACCGTGCAAAACAAGATGGTGAACATGACGAACCACGTGTTCCACGTGTGATAATCGTTAACGGCCGAAATGCCCAAAAACAGGAATGCGATGGTTTCCGAAACGCTGCTCAACATCTTCATGGCGTACTTGATGGTCGTGTGAGACTTAAGGGACACGTTGGCCTCCACGTAGTTCTTGGCGCAAATTCCGAAGAACGTTACGCTAAGGAAATAAAAAAAGTCGATATTGGATGTTCTGGGACCGGAACCGGAAAGGACGAGAATGGGGCCTCGGTCTCTTACGCTAATATTCCGGACAAGTGAAATATCTCGGCGGTGAGGTGGGACAAGTAGGCCATGATGAAGACCAGTAAGGGCTCCATGACCCTTACGTGTTTGGTGAAGCGCGTGGCGAATCCGGCGAGGAAGCCCCACACGATGCCGACGGCGGTCCCTCCTAGGGCCACCACGAAGAAGGACGCGAAGCCCAGCAGGACGTCCGTGTACTGCACGTTGGTCTCTCCCATTTCGGTGTACGCTTCAAACATGTGGTAAAGGACCTAAAAGGAAAGAAGGACCATTTACTATAGTATATAGCTGGTGATGCGTTACCGGATGTCGATAAGCGCGATCGGATGCCAGTAGGTGTAGGAAGATATGAATCGTTGGGAGCCAATCCGATTAGCGAGATGACATTTTCTATAATCGGATACAAGTACGTGTGCCGTGATAATGGTCGGTGTGACCAGATACGAATCGTTGGGACCATATTCTGATAAGCGGATCAAGATACGAATGAGAATGCATCGATACGTACCACACTGACTGCATCGTTGAGCAGGGACTCTCCGAAGACGATGATGTTTAGGACCTCGTTGACGTGTATCTCCTCGAAGACGGCCAACACCGCAACCGGATCCACGGCGCTGATCAAGGCACTGAAAAGGAACGTCTCCAGGATGCCCAATTCGACGCCATACTGGCCGGTCAGTCCCACGGCCCAAAGGGACACGCCGATGGTCAGCGTGTTCCACACCGTGCCTATCACGGCGAACAGCAAGATGATGCCCAGGTTGTCGAAGAAGCTTCTGTTGGGCATGAAGTAGCCCGCGTCCAGCACGATAGGCGGCAGCATGAACATGAAAAAGATCGTGGGGGTCAAGATGGACACTCGCATCAGGTGGGTGTAGAAGAGCAAGAGGCCGATGATCACGCCCAGGACGATCAGGAGGACGGACTCCGGAAACAACGAACTCAGTTTGTTCGTCATGTGGAATCCTGACAACAGGAAAACAATAACAAATTAGTAATGGGCAATGCAGTACCTAAGACATTTATGGCAGGATGCCGGAGGAGGTCAAACATTAGACATAGAGAAATGGCGGCCAAAATCAATTAAAAGGTTTTTGTCCACGGTTTTTTGTTAAAAGGCTATGTCCATAGCCAAAACTATCTCACTAAAATAACTTATACTCAGAGAGTTCCCTGTAGGAACAAAACGGGACTTAGTCTTGTTGATCGCTGCATTCCACCGATCGTCCTAAAAGTACCTTTTGCCAGTTGAACACACGGGAGTTCACAACCTCCGTTGGTTTTATAACTGACCCTCGGGAGATACACATATCTCTTAAAATTTGGTTTCTAGCTTTTCTGATCACACGGCACCGATTATGGATAGTCCCTGAATGACCACTAGAAACTGTGGGCCAAAGGGACCTCCGCCTCTGCATCCGACTAAAGACAAATTCATTAAATTATAGTGGTACCTCAGTTAACGTGGACCGAGCCTACCTCTGATAACCGAAAACTGTGATAATTTGTCCAGTTTTATAAATGGCAAGTTTTATGAGACTACTTACGCAAATGTCCATTTTGGTCCCAACTAGAAACATTCGTAAGTTGAAAGGCTCTTTAAGTATATCGAATCTTTCCTCCTCAAAATCAACTCCTATCGTTTCTTTATAATCCTTATCATGACAAAACCTAATAAAAATTATTTAATTTATTATATATACATGGTAAAATGTTTATATATAGCCAGATTATTAGTTTTTCATCAGTTTAAAATATTCGTCAGAAGCCTGTAAAAAAGTAATCGTGCTTGCTTAAAATTTAGCAGTTAGTGATCATTTTGCATTTGTTAAATTATCAGAAAACGAACAGCTTTTGATGAATTGACGACCAAGTTGACAAGAATGTAATCAGTAAAATATCAAAAAAGTAACTTAGTTTTTAAATCATTAGTTTGCGACCAACAAAACGAGGGTTTTAGCAGCTCAATACCGGTTTATTACCACTTTTTGTACATATTAAAATACGTTTAAACACAATGCAACCTTGTCACATCTCCAAGCACGATGGCGTTTGAAATTTAAAGTCCAAAATGAAATTTGAATTTGGCGCCTTGCAGGGAAGCTATGGCGATTCGGCCTTTTTGTATTTGCACGTGTTTAACTTGTGAACGTTCAATTCTGAGTGTTTTCTTTGTTTGTACATAATTAAGCATGCATTGGCCACTTGATGGCGCTTTTTACTGTGTTAGGCTTTAGCCATTTGACCAATCAAAGGGCCTTTTAGGGTTTCTCCTACTGACGTAGGAGCATTCTCCTGAAATTGGTACGACCCCCCTACCAAATGGCATTTATTTGCTGACTGTAGGCTACTGAGTTGAATTGAATCGAACTTCACCTTGAAGACAAATGTCGTAGGCAAAAGACGCTTTTCTAGGACAAATGTTAGATTTCACGACTAATTATCAAGCGGATTTGGGTTGTGAAATAATATTTAAAAAGATGAAGAAAGATTTATGATCAAATAAAATGCGTTGATAAATGCTTCACGCCATATTCAACGTGATGACATCGCGATCAGCATGTACTCATCGCTAGTAATAGCGATATTCACCTATACCTAGCTATACGGCCTTTATTAATTATGGCACTTTTTCGATTTACGGCCCACAATGTTTCGTTATAACGGCGTCTTTGGAATTTTCAAAGAGCCCACATTTTTTGGGGAAAATTATGAATTTGCACTTAAAAGAAATAAGTTTTGTCTAAAACATTTTTTTTTGGATCATCTTAGATGGCACTGTAATTCGATGAAACTGATGGCATGCTGAATGGTGTGAAGTATGCCCACTTTTTAGACACCAGTTTACCTATTTTGCTCGATGACATAACACTTTAACAACGGATGATTCAATTCAATTCAACTCAGTACCCTACAGTCAGCAAATAAATGCCATATGGTAGGGGGGGGGGCCATACCCAATTTCAGGAGAATGTTCCCCTAAGTCAGTAGCGACTTAGACATCATTGTTAGATTGCATTTGAGAGTAATACCTCTCAGGATTGTGTAACAATTCCTGAGAGGCATCCGCAAACACGATGCCCTCCTGCTGGCAAGATTGAAATCCTCTGGCCGCCAAGACCCCGAAATCCTCAGTCAAACCTAGAAAGGATGCTCGATATTACCATAATTGCCTTAGGCCTGACCCGTCGTACCTCCTCAACAGAGCTCCTCAGATGCAGGATTAGCCCGTCAGATGAAATCTTTGTCATGTTGTTGGGACTGGTGCGTTTTAGCACAGACCCCACCCGCGGATTCCCCGTTGGGGGACCAGGGGGCCCTTCATTTTTACGTCCATTAAAAGGCAAGTTGATATTATTAATCTTGCATTTTAATAAATTTGACGATTTACTATTTATTTTAAAAGATATTGGACAAATCGTGGCAAATGGACCACCCGGTATAGCCACGCGTGGGCAATATATCGTCATATATGAACTATATTTGAGAAATGACGGGCGATAATTTACCTAATTAGCAACTCATCATCTGTATTAGCCGTACTAAGCAATTACATGATTCATAAAATACTGATTATGAAACTTTTGGATTATCTCGTAGAATCTTACAGTGTGACTATAATTGGGGCAAATGAGGATAAGTATCGCCATACATGGAGAAATATTACGTCCATGAGGAGGTGGGGGTGGACTCTGGGTTAAAATTGACAACTTGTGCACTGAGGGTAGGGAGAGGTAAATTTTTGAAGGAATTTCGGGGACGTACTTTTTGAAACACCTTTACTTCATGCTCTTCCATAACACCAAAAAATGTTTTATGTTTGCGAAAAGATATAACACCTTTTTCGGTTCGCCATAAAACCATTATTTTTTACAGTGTACGGAGTGCATGGGAAAAAAACGTAATTAAAGTTACGACGAAAGTTACATCCATATGCAAACTACGATATGATGCAAGACAGCCGGATCAATCTGAAGTTTTTTAAAGTCGAGTAAAAAACAATAAGTTGGTTGGAAGAGAAAATGGCATGTTGATGTTAAAAAACGACCTCCAACCTCCTTTTATCAAAAGCAAATCAACAATCGTTTTCCTGTGATACTTTTTAACAACGAGAAAAAATAAGTTTGTTTTGGACGAAAATCGAAGCATGGAAGATGGAGGCAGAGTAAAGGCTATAGAACGTGATAGAATTTTTTTCCCAAAATAATGTTCCTGCATAGGAGTTTGCGGTCAATATTAAAACAGCAGTATTTAATAATTGTGTCATTTACTCGTGTAATATTATTTTTTTTTATTAAAAAGCAATTTGTGTTTTCTACGATGAAAAAACTATAGTTTGAAAGAGTAACAATTATACTCAGATTGAGGGTCACCCTAAAATCTAATATGAAGGTGACTTTCGACATTTTTAACCAATTGGTATCCTAAATTTTTCATTTCTATTTTCTACATGATCCTTTTGTTATCGAATGTTCCTTTAATTATTAAGATTTCCCTTTATTTTGTGTTCTCATATTCATTACTAATTTCCAATTTTTTAATTATTATTGCTCGTAATAAGTGGTAGGGGTTCGGTGGCCATGGAAGCCACCCCCTCACTCTACAAAATATAAGTCCGGATAATCGAGTTTCTAATGGGACTCGTGTAGCGGAAGGTATGAAAGGTGATTGTGGAGATTTAAAGGACTAAAATAGACCCTTGTGAAGTATCTCCAGAGGGATATTCTGTACTGTATAGATTCTTGCTTTGAAATTGCTTTTGGGACACTCTGTATAGCGTATAATCGTGGACTAGTACAGCTGCAGAATCTATTGAGCAAATCCTAGTTCAGGGTGCTGCAAAGTTAAAACACAAGTATCAATTGGATTTTCTTTTTTAAAAACTAACCATTATTAGGAAACACGCAATAAATCGCAAGTCCAACGAATGGATTTAGAATTACTCACTTCATGTAGAAATTCGGAAGTTACAAATAAATGCACCCTGTATAGTGGGTGGTTTGTATTATACAGGGTGCCGCGTAATGAAATAAGGATCATTATACCCTATATAACGTGTTTTCACATTCCTCTTATTGTTTAAGAAAACTGGGTTCAATGAGGTGAACCTTCATCCACTATATTATGGGTCATAATGGTCATTTGCAGCCATACAGGGCAGACAATATAGTCATCGTACACTATGGGACACCCTGTATTATACGACATTCTTTCGCCTATTATATAAAGGGTGGTTATTCAACGTGAAAGGGTCCATACACTTTAGGTCACTTCGTATATAATACATTCAATGTAAAAAGTTCCCATACACTTTAGGGCTCTCTGCACCTAATGAACATATCTTTGGTCATTTGAATCCATTACAGGGTGGCCCAAAAATTGTCAGCACATACATTTTGGTCCTCCCTGTGCTACGTAACATTCCCCACATTCCTATAGGTTATGATAGGTTAGATAGAATAACGCAGAAATTCCTTTAACTTACCCATTTTGGCCAGAGTGGCAATGAAGACCCACAGAGTGATGGCAAAGGGCGTCTGCACACTGCTCCAGTTGATCGAGGCCACTTGATACTGATGATGTCCACCGTGGCTACCGTTACCCCCACTCGTATCGGAATGTGGTTGATGACCACTGTCCACCGGCATTCCCTCATCATGGTTGTTGACGGGAAGATGTTCGTTTAGGATGGCGTTTTTAGGCGAGGCTTCCGCCGACCCTCCTCCTCCTCCTCCTCCACCTGTAGTGGGAGCTTGGCTGGAGGGATGTTCACTCGTCGAACAACCGCAAAATGCCACCGCAAACGTCAACCACAAAACAACCGCTGGATATACGAACATAGCGCTCTACGTACTCGGGATTGTGTTTTGTGTGCGTTTGCTTGGCTTGATTTATCAATCAGAACGGAGAAGAAAAGTCATCGTCTCAGCATCGTCCAAAAGAAGAACCAAAACACCATGACGACGACGACGACGACGAAATTGTAAACACAGAAAACCTAGATGAAACACCGAACGGAGCAACCGCAGCAACGGCAGTGCACTCCACTCTCAACTCCACGTACAGATATAAACATGGGATGGGAACAGTCCAATGCGCTTATATATGGGGGGGAAGAACGGCGGCGACAGGAAGTAAGCCGACAGACGACATGAATTCAAAACCACTGCATTGGATGATTGGCAGAACTGGTAGATGGTAAGCCGAAGGACGATATGAATTTCAATCCCAATCCATTTGATGATGGCCACAACGGTGGCGGTAAGCCGACATGCGATATGATGCCAAACACAAAAAATTACGGAGCCTCGTCAAGGCTCGAAGGACCCTAAAAGTGTATTTTTGGAGGAATTACTTATGAAATTAGGCCTCTGTAACGATAAATATAAAAATATATAAGATACAATTATAACGACGGGAAAGTTTCGTACTTTCGGCATAAAGCGAAGAGAAAACCTCTTGCTTAAATACGGCATTAACCGGAGATTATTATACCGTACAGTGGCGAGAAAGGGCGTATTTACAGCCTTCACCAAGCTCCGTAAAATTCCAATTTTTAGATCAGCTGTTGGCTTACAATATTTTGCGACACTGTTCGGATACTACCAAGATTCGCCTCGCCCACTTGAGCGAATTGATATCCGGACAAGCGCTCAAAGGACATTTGCGCAAACCGATAATGTACAGAGTCCTACTAGTGTTGTTTTTATTAGGTTAGGGCAGGTTAAGTCACTCGCCAGGCTAGGTCGTAACCTGGAATCGAGAGCAAGAACCTCGATATCCGAACCTGGCTTTGCACGCGATGATACCGAAATCTAATTGGCCGCGGAAGTCCTCGCGCTCGTTCCTATTGGTCAGTGGGCGTGGCCTAAAAAGTGGGTCGCTCGAAAAGTATTTTCTCCGTCACCTGTATTGTTTTCAAAAAATGGATAACGTTCATGTGGCACTCGCGAAAAAGCGTTGAAAGAATAAGTAGTTGTTGTTGATCTTAATTTGCATGACTTCGACGTTATTCAGCAGGAGTTTTTTGACAGATACGAGGTTTCACTTCAACCCGAAGATGAACTGGCCCGTGGATTCTCTCTTGAGAAAGTACCTGGAAATAGCCCTGGTGGTCGCTGCTTACTGGTGAGTTAACGCCCTCATCTTTAAACGCGTGTCTCTGGACCCTCAAAACTTGTTGAAGATGACGGTAAAAGTATTTTAGACATGTTTTCCGCTTTTCCCCGACTCGATACGTCGATTTTTAACGCCTTTGAAGTACTTTTAAACTTGGTTCCAATGCGAGTGTACAGGGTGTGTCAAAAGTTTCGTTTCCATTTCTAGGGTCGTTTCTATATCTCTTGTGTTCATAAACAAGTTTCTGCTTAGCGGAAATGATTTACAAGTAAGTTTTCTGTTAAACTATATCCGTTTCGCGTCCTCGTACTCCACTATATACGTGGATTTGCTTCTTTTTAACGGAGGACCCCTGTTTGGGCCACTTATAGCCATGTGCCAATCTGCGTGTAGTAGGATGATGTAAAAAATCGTGTATACAATGACGTCATTTTTGTTGAAATATAACATCATTAATGTAGGGAATAGGGTGATATAAACCCACCGTCTTTATCTAAATTAGTGCATTATTTGCGTTAGAACATGATGTCATTATGTTCTAAATGTGACATCATTCGTGTTGGAATACGACGTCATTATCATCTAGAACTGCATCGATGATTTCGTACCCGAAGTGCGCGGACCGTCGCCGAGTAGCGGGTCCTCGTGACACAAAAATAAGTCGATGTGTCCGAATTGTGCGGCTCGAGTAGCGCTTTTTGTGAAAGCCGACTGCCGCAGGTGCCGCCACACAATGGCATCACCATCCTCGCAGGTGGTTCGCACAATTACGACACGTTTCTCGCGTTATCGTTATTATCATTCGTATTAGTGTTATTATACGACGCAATAAAGTCATCGTCAAGCAACGGATTTATCTGCAAACAGCCACGCTGACGATGCGACGAAAATATGCGCTTTTGAAAAACGAAGCTGCAAAAGCAGTACTAATGAGGAAGCTACCTCATTCCTCCTCCTCTTTTGGGCATTTCCTCTTCTCCCATCTTTTCCATCTTCCCCCAAACTGTTACTTCCACTCTTCCTCCTCTCCATCATCATCTCCTCTCCTTCTTACTGCGCCTTTTCTCTTCCTCCTCTATTCCATCTCCACACATTAGTTATCACTTCACCATTTCTTCATCCTCCTCCTCGCTTCTCTCCACTTTCTCTTCCTCCTTACTGCGCCTTTTCTCTTCCTCCTCTATGTCCTATGATATCCTCCTTTTACAATATCGTTTCTCCTCCATCCAATCATCTTTCTCCGTTGTCCTCATCTTCTCTTCTTCCTCTCACCCTTTCCATCCTCACAAATTAATTACCCCCTTACCATTTCCTCTCCATCCTCTGATCTCCTCTTTCACTTTTCATCTCCTCTTTTCTTCCTTTTCCTTCGATCTCTTATCCTCTTCCTTCTTCCTCCTCCTCTTATCTTTTTTTTCTCCACCCATCCTCCTTAATCCATTTATCTCTCTTTCTTGGCATACATCCTTCTTCTCCTTTCCACAAAGTGAGCGTTTCCCGTTGTCTCGTTCCACAGCTGGACGCGCCCCTGTTCGTGACTTGGTTCCAGTGCGTGATCACGGTGGCCCTTTGCATCCTCCTCTCGCTGATATCCAACCTGAGCCGCAAATGCTTCGGTCGCAAGCTCTTCACCTTCGACACGTTCGCCATATCTTTCGATGAACTGAAAAAAGTAAGCAGTCGTTAACTCAAAGGGCCCTAGCCATGATTTAACCGCAATTGTGTTTTCCCGCCCTTAGGTCCTTCCCGTGTCCATCGTGTTCGTGGCCATGATCTCCTTCAACAACCTGTGCCTGAAGTACGTCGACGTGTCCTTCTACTACATTGGAAGATCGCTGACGACCGTCTTCAACGTGGTACGTACGTGTCGATGGCGGCTTCCGCATTAGACAGCTTTGTCCTCATTAACCGGAAGACGTCTCTCGTAGGTCCTTAGCTTCGTGATGTTGAACCAAAGGACCTCTTTCCCCGCTCTGGCCTGTTGCGCGGTCATCGTGGGCGGCTTCTTCTTGGGCGTCGATCAGGAGAAAGTCGGCGGCTCGTTATCTTTGGCGGGCGTCACGTTCGGGGTCCTTGCCAGCCTGTTTGTGGCCCTAAACTCCATCTACATCAAAAAGGTCCTTAGCGTGGTACGAGGGGACATTGCGTTGCTCACCTACTACAACAACATCAACGCCTGCATCTTGTTTCCTCCTCTCTTCCTCCTGATGGGAGAAGGGCACAATCTGCTCAGTTTCCAACATTACGCGCAACCCGTTTTCTGGGGCCCCATGCTTTTGGGCGGACTCTTCGGATTCGCCATCGGATATTTAACGAGTCTTCAAGTCAAGGTCAGTGTCTCAGAGTGGTTTTAAGAGCCCAAGGGCCATATTCGAAATGCGCTTAAATCTGGGGGCCATTTTTGGAATGCAGTCTTATCCGTTGAAATCTCTCGTCGTTGCAGGTTACGTCTCCGTTGACGAACAACATCAGCGGAACGGCGAAAGCGTGCGCTCAAACGGTCCTAGCGTCCGCGTTCTACAACGAGACGCGGTCCTTTCTGTGGTGGGTCAGCAACTTCGTGGTCCTCGCTGGTTCCGCGTCTTACACCAGAGTCAAACAAATGGAAATGGTGGCTGCGGACAACAACAGCAAGAGAAAGGGCCTCATCGCTAACGACGAACTTAACGAACAAAAACAACCGTTAGTGATTAACGAACGGGACGACGACCAACCGGCCCTCGTCTTCAAAACGAAGGATTCTTCGGATTCGCAATCAAAATAACGATAACTAAAATGTTCGCTAACTGTCCGTTTAACTGACGGGAGATAAACTCTATTTTAATCGAAAGTTTTATTTATACGCCGATTAACTCCGTGTCGGAACGCGCGTCACAATCTATGCAAATGGCCTTTAAAAATGTCGT
The DNA here is from genome assembly GCA_034696685.1 of Julus scandinavius. Taxonomy (NCBI): domain Eukaryota; kingdom Metazoa; phylum Arthropoda; class Diplopoda; order Julida; family Julidae; genus Julus; species Julus scandinavius. Next base: position 389 of record JAQGAE010003005.1, on the reverse strand, counting down.
GCTCGCATAATAAAATGTTGATTCGGGGAAACGTGTCGTTTGATAACTTTAATCGACGGTTAGCGCGATGCCTCACTCCGTTACTGTCTGTTACATTGATAAAATACGATTTTGTATATTTTAGTATTAAAAACTTAACGGGAGATTAGGTCAATGTCTGGTGACAGTATTCACTGTCAACAACAAATGTCCGATAACTTAATCCCCTGATAGTTTGATAAATTGGTCCCGTGCATTACCTTTAAGTGCACGAGTGTTATTAATCCACCGTTAATCCATGATTAATTTGCAATTAATCCAAGATTAGTCCAGGTTAATCGGAACATCTCCGATACGAACACAGGCGCCTCTGGTATCGATCTTCAGCGAATATTTGGAAACTCCGGATT